>JASSUY010050369.1:1180-52576 GCA_032466535.1 Forpus xanthops | reverse complement strand
ACAGAGAGAAAGAAAGAAAGACAGAGAGAAAGAAAGAAAGACAGAGAGAAAGAAAGAAAGACAGAGAGAAAGAAAGAAAGACAGAGAGAAAGAAAGACCCAGAGAAAGAAAGAAAGACAGAGAGAAAGAAAGAAAGACCCAGAGAAAGAAAGGCCCAGAGAAAGAAAGACCCAGAGAAAGAAAGACACAGAGAAAGAAAGACACAGAGAAAAGAGTACAGTTAGGATTTGGTTTGTGCACCCAGTTAAGCAGCTTTGCCAAACATTATTGTTTTATGGTTCCTTACAGTGCTTTAACCCTATTTACACACCCCATGTATATACGCAGTTCTGGATCACGTTTTTATGCAATTTAATTTAGAATTTTATTTCAACCTTCTCTTTTTTCTTTTTAAATTCTCTATTGAAGAATCCCACTGGGGAACCATCTTTTCAGGATAAGGTGTTATAAAGTATGCAGATGACAAGATTCAGCATATAAATACCAAAAACCAGTACTAACTGAACTGGGTAAGATGAAGTCTTTCACCAACACAGGCCTGCAACTCACTTCATATATTTTCCCCAGTTATTTAATTAGATCTATTTATGGATGTCAGCTTTGTTCATGCAGTGCCTGAGGACTAGATACAACCCACTGAACAGTCTCAGTATATTTAAATGACAAAAAGCTGTGAGCTGTTCTGTTTAGATACCCACTCTATCTCAGTACAAAGCCATGACAATGACCCCCTCGGGGTTTTGGGGAAAATAAACTCTTGAGGTGTTTTTATTTTTTTTTTTAAATTCAGAAGACACACAAACTAAAATCAAAACAAAGTTCTGTTTGGGCTTTTCCACTTGAAAACCTTCACAACCTAAAATCTCCCACAATGCAAAAAGCAAGGACAGCAAAAATACACCTCCAAAAATGCAGTGCAGCTTTCACATGAAGTGTAGTTAAAAAATGACTAAGTTTTCTTGATATATGAATTTGTGGGTAAACCATTTATCAATGACCTGTTTACCTGTGCAGCAGAGTCCCTCAAGCCGAGGGCCATGTCATTCCCCTTTGACTGATTAATTAGCCAATCAAGGGATATTTTTCACTGTGATGCATGATGGTTTATTCCAGCTAACGCACGGTCTCTAATGGTAACACATTAAAGCCAACTCGGCTCTTTAAGCCTATTGCAGTGACCAAAAGGGAAGGAGAGAAGATAAATCAAAACAGCTCCAAGCAGTTTTATTTCTGCTCCTAACAATCCCCCCAAGGAACTAACACAAGAGACAAGACTCTTCTCCAATGAAAAACAAAAAACACCTTTTCTTCAAGATGGTGAGATACCTCCTCTTTTCCCTCTCTGCTCATATCTGAACAGCAATAATTTATCCTCAGTTGATTAACAAGGTGCTTATAGAATAGGCAGCAAAACATCAATACTTTGCTCTTCCTTCTTTTATCAAAAGCACTGCTAGGACATCATGCTGAGTAAAGTAATTTTTACCAGTGCTCCTGCAACAATCTCATCTGCATGCAGAAGTATTAAAAATATGGCCCAAATTAACACCTGGATCCTAATTCATTGTTTTCTCTGACTTGCTATATATGGTGACGCAAGTTACCAGCTCAAAGTAACAGCTAGTTTATGCAGCCAGAAGATTTGCTATACCTGTACCACTTGTGTACACTGAAAATGCATTTAGCCCTTCAGCTGTATTGTCATGCTGTTCTCCTGGTGAGTTTGTGTAACCAGATTTTCCTGGCTGTCCTTCAAGCATAGGAAAAGACCTTCCACTGCTAACTGCTGACTCTGGGGCTTTTGGGTCAAGAAGAGAGAGCAAAGCAGACAAAACCTAATGGTTTCCTGCAACACTGATGCTGCAGAACACAGTGAGCTTCCATTCAAGGCAAAAAGAACTAAGTTGAGTGTTACCATTTTCCAGATATTGACACTAAAAATCTGTAATAAGACATGCTCGTCAAAGTAGCAGTGAACAAGAGGCTGATAGAAACCTTTCTGATGAGAAGAAGTTCCTGAGGATATCAAACATGTAAAACCACCACTATGTTGCTTTGCAGATTCTGCCACTAGGTCACCTGCCTCCTCTCATTAACCAACACTAAAAAAAGTATTTAAAAATACAGCCTTGACAAGAACTGAATAGGTCAAGAGGGTTAAGCAGTAATCACATGCCTAACAGGAATGCTTTACACTGAAACAGAATATATTCAGAATATTCACTCTTGAACAGGATGTACCTCACTTAGATGTCCCATACAATCACTGAAGAGGCATGTATCTCAAGAAAGGGTCTGGCTTCATACATCTTCCCCATCTTTGAAGACAGTGAATGCATTTGTTAGGGCACCTGTGCCTCCTAGAACGGTTTGAGTTGGAAGGGCCCTTAGAACTCATCTAGTTCCAACCTCTCTGTTACAGGCAAGGACTCCTTCTACTTGACCACGTTGCTCAAAGCCACATCCTACCTTTTGTTACCTATGTTTTCATTTGCCTTGGTCCTTAGTAGAACTTTATATTCCCTCCTCCCAATGGCACGTAACACATTACACAGTTCTGTGCTTAAATGGTCAAGCCATATATAGGACCAAGCACTGCGCAGTTCTGAATTTTATCCCCAAATCTCTAATTATAAAATAATACCAATCATGATATTGATGTTTGTGGGCTTTTGCCATTGTGACTTTTGGGCAAGTTGCAAGTGTAGTCTGCTGGGTTTTTTCACCTGTGACAAAAGTCTACTGCAGAAGTAGCATAAATTAATTTGCTCTAGAAATACAATTTTTCTTTCCGACAATAAATGTATAATTAAAAAAGAAAAAAATATGTTAAAGACACTATCTCAGTGTTTTCCTACTGCCTTCCTCCGGAATACACTGACAGCAATTACACTTTTACTCTGATTTCTTAAGGAAGCAGAGTTTCTATAATCATTTTGCCCAGACATTTGTGTACATCATGCACACCTTTTCACTCCAGCAACTTTTAAACCCAACCTAGCAGAAGCTCAACGTATTTCAAAAATATTAAGACTCTCAAATATTTCATGGCAGCAGGCAGCTGGACAAAGAAGGCCAACAGATCAGAGTGCACATGGACAGAGATTTCAGCATGAGCTCATCTCCTTTCATCACACAGAATCCAAGCACAACACAACCGCAGGAAGCCAAGTTTCAGTGCTGGAGTCAATCACAGAATGACTTGTTAGGAGATGTTTTACCTAAACCAATTCATCTGTGCCCATTCCAGCAGGCCTAAAAGTGTTAAACTCAACTTTTTTTCTTGGCATCACTTACTAAGGAGCTGGGATTTCCCTTAGGAGATTTCTACTGCCCTGCTGACATCACTGCAAGGAAGCCTGCTGAAGAGCAAGCTTGTGTCTTCCTTTTTCTAATTGAAGTTCTCACCCCCAGTACCATTCTTGGCTTTTGCCTACTCTGATTACTATCCCTTCCCTTCCTCTGTTCCTCCCTTCCCGACCTCCAGATATTTATAGGCAGAGAGGTCATCTTTTTCTGCCTTTTTTTTCTGAGATGAACGTATCCAGTTCCTCCACTCTCTCCTTCAGGGGCATGCCCTCTAACCCTGTCACCCATTTTACACTAAATCTTTTTGGACTTTCTCCAGGTTTTTGATGTCCTTTTTCTGTTCTTCCCAGTCCCAAATACCTCATGCTAGCTGTGGTCTCCAAAGCAGAACGGTGAAAAGCCTAAGTTAATTTTTAACTATTTTTTCCTTTCTGCAGCTTTTTGTTCCCTGACATTGCTGGAAAAAAGGAACAGCAAATTAATTTATATGCTACCTCTGCAACAGTCTTTTGTAACAGGTAAAAAAACCTATTAGACTAACCTGCAACTTGCCCAGAAGTCACAATGGTGAAACCCCATAAACATAAGTATCATGATTGGTATTTTGCAGAGTTGAGGCATAGGGAATTATTTCAGTTTACCTATAACTTCAGTAAGCCCATGGCAGAGCCAGACTTTAATGGATTTTCAGTTATGTCCCTTAAGATTAGCCAACATGCTTTTCTGATAAGTGCTGGGAAATATAAGTCAGTTGAGGAAGTTCTGCAAAATGTGTCAGAAGATAATTTCCTGATTAAGAAAAAAAAGTCAGTTAACAAGCAACAGGGTGGATAGTTACATTTCTAATGACTAACATAGCAGAAATCACCACAAACTGAGACTTTCGGGCTACTTGGATGAGGTGGTTTAAGGAAACATACGCAGGTTTAAGTCCAAGTTACAAAAAATTTGGGGGAAGCACGTTACTCATCAAATGGCCTAAGACATGGAAGTGAGACGGACGCAAAACATTCAGCTTTCTACGCATCTGAAACAGAGTTATTACAAATGCACAAGCAAATCAGAACTACTCTCCCAGCCCCCAAAGCAAAATCAGTGCCAGAATCATGTTGTTCAGCAACCAAGTTGGGACTGTCTGTTACTCATTCCCAAATCCTCGGTCTCACTCAGGAGCATTTTCTCCAGTGATAAGGCTTCATCAGGAAACACAGCTGGATGGAGGAAGGAAATTCTGAGAAGCAAAAAAAATAGTGGGGGTTCCAGGAAGTTCAACCAGATAGGAACTAATGGAATTTGTTTTTCTGTCTCCCTAGCTCCCAAGTGTTCATAAGCAAGTGAGAAAATCAGAGGGAAAGTAGGGGTGAAAAAAGTCTGGCAGATCTCACCCTGCAAAACAGGTCCTCACTGGAGGTCTCCAGAGAGCATCATAATTACAATTCAACATTTTCGATCACTTACTCTCCCTGGGAAAAACTGCAGACGTTTTCAATAGAGGCCCACTCTCAAGACCCGCCATTGTTTTCTCCCCCACTTTCTACTTTTTTACTTGCTTTTATTTATTTATCATTTTTTAAACAAAGGTCCCTGTACAGTTTATTAAGGGGGCTTTAGCTGGACACAAGATTTAGCAAAAATAATAATAATTTTAAAAGTCCCGTTACATTTCACGTTCAGGAGAATTAAAGGCTGCAAGTGTCTGATTAGTAACACATATCCCAGAAACATCAAAACAACAGCTTTAACTAGTATCTCAGTCTTAGTACTTCTAGACAAACTCCTTTCAACCCTTAGGGTCAAAGAGCATTTCCTTCCATATACTTTGCAGTTCCACTCTTTTGCAATCTTTACAATCCTCTAGCCAACTCCCTCTTCCTTTGATAAGGTAGATAACCCAAATTTCAACATCCCTATTACTGCAGTAGTATCAGTGTGAAACAAGAGAAAAGATCCATCAGCCAGATCAGTCCTAAGTTACTGCGACAGTTAAAAAGTGAATCTGAGATCAGCTCTGCAGTTAAGACAGATCAGATTCAGCCAGGACAAAAGAACTCCATGGGACAAGATCAAAAAATAATTGCTAATGAACATACTAGAAAAGACTGAACACAACTAACTGGAACAGCATCTCTGTGACATACTGATTTGTTGAGATAACATTTATCACAGCAGCAGTTCATAGGTGATATATTTTTGACAAGCACTTCAGAAGAGCCAGGATTATCTCCCTGGTCCAGAGACCAATTCACTCAGCCTTGAGCCCTTCCACTATTTTCCATTTGATCACAAGCACAGATGGAGTTTCCTGGATTTTGCTTCCCCCTCATCCCCTTTTCCTAATCTTTAAGAACTGTTTGGTATACCAACAGCCAAACAGACAGACTTAGCACAATGACACTGCTGATGATCACCTATGTAACATCACTGAGAGGATCTACTGCACCTTAGGCTATCTGTAGAAATAGAAAAGCTCAAAGGTTGTGGGTACAACAGCTCTTAGGCATAAGAAAAGCCCTGTGACCCACTCAAGATGAAAAGCCTGCCCATAATGCCATCAGAAGCATACATCCTTAAACCTTTACATAACTTTCATCGTATCTCTGATGCCTATGGAACTGCAAATGACCACCTAATTCAGCCCATTTACTGCATCAGCATTTTGTTACTCTAGAATGTTCCCATCTTCTGCTCCTTAAGTGATCTCTTTCATCCATACCGCCCTTTGTCAAACGCTTAAACTGGAGGGGAAGGGAGATAGTCAAAACTCATTTGGACAAGGTCCTGAGGCAACTTGACATAGTTAATCCTGCTCTGAGAAGGGTGACTGATATAGAGACCTCCAGGTCTTCTCCCATGACAGTAATCACATGGTTTTATGAAGTTATTCCATGAAGTTACACCCAAGATGGTTCTGATCCTGGACTGAAACAACTAGAAATACAGAAAAAAGAATTATGGTATCTTTGTCGAAAGGTCGAGCAGAATGACAACTTTACTTCAAGATAAGCCATTCAGTCCAGATCAAGACCATACTGAATGCTTCTCAAACAATACCTCTTACAGCTGGGAACCTGCAATCAGATTGACGGTAGAAGTTCCAGTACATGCATAAGTATGACAACTGGCCTCATCTACTTTGAACAGGGTCAGCAGCATACAACTGCTACTAACAGTTGCAGAAGCCGCAATTAAAAGGGACTGCAGCCTTCCTCAGCCTGAACGCATACCACAGGGCTCTGATGGACACCAGGACTACATTATCTCTACACAGTAACAGAAATGATCAACTCACTTCCAGGGGAATGACAGCACTTTCCTGCTCCACTAGTGCACTTTCTGCCACATCAGGGAACTGCCCAGAGCCTAGGGACTTCAAACCAGAAGGCAAACACATGCAGAAAACAGTACTGCAAACCCTCATAGGGCGGTTCCATTTGTGCCACCTTAAGGACCAGGCTTGGGAATGTGATGGAAAAGGATCATGAGAGTTCATGGGTGTGATGAAATGAAATTGCTCAGAGCTGGAGAGCTTCAGCAATGCATTTTTGTTCTGTGCAAACTCCACGGATCTCTAATCCGTGAAGAAAAGGGGGTGGGGGAAGTAATTGTGCTGCCTCTGGCTTTCTCTCCCTGTTGCTGCCTAGCAGCAGCCAGTAGCCAGAAGAGGACAATACAGCTCCAAATTACATTACCTCCTGCCTGTATTTGCATGTGGAGATGTGGGTGCTTAACAGGGAACAGTGTATGAATTTTTGCCAGAACTCTGAACCATTGGTTCAGTGAGAGGAAAATGGAAATCTGCACAGTAGCTGTCAGCTAACCACTGCATCAGTCAAGGGATTAGCAGAAACATGCACAAACATACACAACCTTTATAAGCAGCCATAAATGCATGTGATCCGCAGAGTCTATCAACAAAAGAACAAATGCTCTACAGGCTAAGGGCCCAGGAGAAGCAACAGCACTTTCTAAACTTATCTTTTTAGTTTCAAAAGGTGTGGAACTTGAACAGGAATCAAGACCAACTATTTAGAACAACTCATGCGTGGGCAAAACCTGCTCCCTTAACCATAGCACTGTTGATTTGCATTAAATCCCAGTTTGCCTTGCTTCATATTGATCTGACAGCAAAGGAGTTAAGAAGTAGATCCATGATATATTCAAGTGATTAGAAGTGTTAATAAAAGGGTCTCTGATGGTGCAAGCTTACCTACAGCATTTGAGACTTCTGACAACTCTCATGGACTTGAAGTCCTCAAATGCTTATTTCAAGACAGTAATAAGCTAAGATGGGTTCTGCTATGACTGACGGTCTACTCCAAAGCTCCTGCCTTTCAAACCAAACCATGTGTCTTGTGACAAAGACTCATACTGTCCTTCACAGTGACAGACAAGACAGGACAGTTCTTAAGTCTCTTCTAGCTTCCTGGTTTAATCAGCTGCAACATATTTTTGCAGTTTATAGAGAACAGTACTCAGAAAATACACTTGACATTTTTCTCTATCACCAATAAAGCTATAGAATCATAGAATAGTTAGGGTTAGAAAGGACCTCAAGATCATCTAGTTCCAACCCTCCTACTCTGGGCAGGGACACCTCCCATTAAACCATGCCACCCAAGGCTACGTCCAACCCGGCCTTGAACACTACCAGTGATGGAGCATTTACAACTTCCTTGGGCAACCCATTCCAGTGCCTCACCACCCTTACATTAAAGATTTTCTTCCTCAGTTCCAATCTAAACTTCCCCTGTTTAAGTTTGAACCCATTACCCCTTGTCCTCTCATTACAGTCCCTCATGAAGAGTCCCTCCCCTGCATCCCTATAGGCCCCCTTCAGTACCTTTAAAACCTACAGCAGATTCACTGAAATTATAACACTATATGGGATAACAGCAAGACCAAATCCTTCAAACTGTTCAAACCCAAACACCCCACTGAAGTATTTTTTACTTTATAGTAAGAGTTTTATCCAGGGAAGAATCCGCAGTGGGTTGCTATTTGTTCTTCACAAGCTCCCTTGTCATTCTGCCTAGCATTTACAGGGCCACCCATTTCACTACTATCCACAATCTCTTAGAACATTCTTCCTCTACTCCTCACAGAGTTCACAGTGGTCTACTGTGAAGTTACAGAATTTTCAGGAGCACTGTACAAAGAGCAAGGCGTCAAACACATACATTCAGAAATGTCCACTGATTCTGAATTTCAGGCCTCATCTTTCCCTCTGGACAAGACACAAAACTCTGGAACAACAGAGTAGTTCTTGCAACACATGCATTTGTGCTTTTCCAGATGTTATTTTTTCCAAAGCATTTTTCTGGATATGTTAGCCATGTCACAATATAAATCTGCTGGTTTACATACCAATCAGAATCATCATAGAATGGTTTGATTTGGAAGAGATCTTAAAGCTCATCTAGTTCCAACTCCCCTTGCCATGGGCAGGGACACCTTCCACTAGACAAGGTTGCTCAAAGCCTTGTTCAACCTGGTCTCAAACACTTCCAGCGATGGGGCATCCATATTGTTTGAAATAGCAAGTCTATTCTCTACAAGTGCAAAAATGTTAATGAATACATAAATAAAGTAAAATGAATGCTAGCACAAACCTTGATCTCATTACACAATGTTGGGAAAATGGTCTTCTCATTAAATATTTATCAGTGTTCAAGCCATCTTTGAATCTTTTGTTTGCAGCTGCTCAGCCTTTCCAAATTGTTCTGAAATAAGGACAGTTTGCTGCGATTGGCGAGGTGCTTCTGAACGTCAATTTTTACTTGGGATATTTATGGATCTTTCATATCAAGCAAAATTTATGTATTTTGCCATGTACACTGCACAACAAGTGTAAAACTTAAACACTCAAGTTTCCTCACTCTACAGAAGTTATATCATAATAATTCACAAAGTGATGTGTTAAATTCAGTCATTCCTAATGGTTCAGATCAAAGCCCTCCAACTGCAGCCTTCACATAGAAACAACAGCAATTTCACTGGCAGAAGACTCCTTGCTTTTAATGGCCATGTGGTGATATCATCAGCAGAAAGACATTTAAATACAGTTTTATTATAAGGAATAACAGAGAAGGAAACAAAGGTGAAGCCTCTTGTTTACCTGTCCCTTCAAACTCTTCTGTCGCTTCCCAAATATGCAGGACAGATCATCTTCACTGCGCGAAGACAGATCCTTACCTTAAAGGGGTAAGAGAAAGAAGAAAATCTCACAACCTTCATATCTGGTGATTACAGGTACATTTTGATAACACAAACTGTAACCCACTGAGGTAGAAATTCTTTTTGGAGGTGAACAAATATCAAGGGAAGAACGTCAAAGACACTAAATGAAGGCTGACCATGACTCCCAATACAGTAGGAAATATGCGTGTGTGCGTAGTGAGAGAGGCTGGCAAGAAGACATCCATGACCTGCTGGTGTACGTCCACATGGAAACCTTTAACAGCAACTTGTTTCCCCTGACTTGATGCTGCAATTGGTACAGCAAGATGAGGATGCAGTGTGCACTATGCTAAAGAGAAAGAAGAGCAGTAACCTCCTGCACATGAGAAAAGTTCAAGGACAAAATGCACATCTTAAGACTGTCATGAGAATTTCCCATCTCTGACAGTTACAGAGTTATAGCTCCTCCACAGAGTGAAAAAAAAATTCGTCTTTACTCAGTGAGGCTTTTCCTTGATTCATGAAATTGCTTCCAAAAACCAAAACCTCCATCTCTGCAACACATTGGTTTATTCCAACTTAAAACTATTTCAAGGGTGAAGCAAAAATTTCTCTGCTTTCCAATACGAACATTATTCTCATCCGACTGCTGTGTGGCCAGCTGAGTATCAGACATGGAGCATGGTAGGGGAAGCAGAAGGGTGTACGGTGATATTCTGAGATATGAGTAGAAGTCTAGCTAATTCCAGAGTGCAAAAGCCTTTATATTGAGTTGTCCACAACTTATATCAGAAGTCTTAAAAAATATAACAGTTGTTGAAAAGTTAAAGAAACAAAATTAGCTCAGACAAACCAATGCCTCTACTGGGGTCTTAACCCACTTGATTTTCTGATTCCAAAACCACTGACCTCAAAATGAATCTAAGCACTTGGAACAGACAAAGAAAAAAGATAATGTGACCATTCCACCTATTTCTTCTTCTAGGATCCATACCTGCTCACAGAGAGTAAGCAGACATATCAATCTAGACAAGAAAGTGCTACCCCACTCTCTAGTGCCTCACTGCCTAGCCCCTAGACATCCTTACCCAAGCAAGCTGGGTGAAGAGTGGTGGCTGTTTTCAGTTTTACCTTGGCCAAGGCTTGGAACATAACACTTCCAATCATTCTGCTTCTCCTCTTACCCAATGCTTTCTTTTCATGCCTTCCCTCCTTGAACATGTCCCCCTCCTCTTTTTGCATTCTGTACTACACAAACAACTTAGCTGACAGTTTAAAACTTTTTCAGCATTACAGTGGAACAGCTACTAGAAAAGCAATTGAAATTACTGCCTTAATCTTATATTGGTGCGTCTTTCCCAGACTTGAGCATGGCTGCTAAGGGTATATGTGGGGACTGTGTTCCTCCAGCAGTGAGGCTACAAAACAGCAAAAACAGAAGCTGGATTTTCTGCCATCGCTGCTCCCTTCTCCTGCTTTTGTGTGAGCTTGTCTTGTTTAGTCTAAAAGGAAGCAGGATCAGACTTGAACAAGGGCCACGACAACATTGGCCTTTCTCAAATAACTTTTCCTCTTTCCCTGAAAAAGGACAATTTCCCTGTTTTAGATCACAGAGGGTATACACAATCAAACAGGGGCCTACCTTATAGAAACACTGCAGCCAAACAAATGAGGGATACTGTTAATATGAAAGCCTCCTTCGTATTTTACTGGTTCAAAAGATACTTTTTCCCCTCTACATTTAGTAAAAGGTTACATCAAAATAAATCTTCTTTGCTACTACCTCAAACAGGCCATGACCTCTGTACTTGCAAGCCCTGAACCAATTGAATTGTTAAATGTAGTAAAGTGAATGGGTCATGTTAACATGTTGACTTCAAGGCCAAAGTATTTATTCAAAAATACCGAACCCCAGTAACAGAATTCTGTTTCCATTCAGACATCAATTACTTCTGCTTTAGCTGAGGCATTTGCTACCTGAAACCATCACACAGAGCTTTAAGCTGAGTAAATTAGCCATTAGTAGAAAACAATCCTATTCCATACACACATGAGACATGTATACACACACTACAAGCACATGGGTATGTGAAAGGGGAAGGCAACCTCTAAAGAAATAGACCAAGGAACTGAAAAACTGTCAAGAACCAAAATGAGGCATAGCTGAAATAATGTAATCACTGTAAGAAACTGCAAAACTCCACAAGTTCTTGATATAGTTTTTGTGGCCACCAACTGTTGTCCTAATTCAGTAGTTTAGCCATACAGTAACTGGTACATGTAAGAGGGTTTTCCCTCTTCCTGCGTTTGGCTTTAATCTGACCACTGATCTTATCCATGTGATCTCTTAGCAGGGGTTATCGGAGATTGCAGAGAATAGTACCATGCAGATGCCCAAGTAACTCTTATCACCTTTGCATCCCCTGCCCACACATAGATCACTCAGAGTATTTACTGTTCTTTTATTCAGCTGATTATTCCTTCAGACAGAAGCTGGTTTATTCAACAGTGTCAGCTTAAAGCCACTCAGAATTGTCCAAAATAGACAAACAGCATATTCTAACTAAGCTGCTGCAGGCAGCATTTCTGAACTAAGATTTTCTTTGCCAAATTTAGACCCCAGAAGGCAACAGATCACCTTGACACTTTTATTCCTCCTAATCTTGGCTAGAGCTTAGGAAACAATGGAACTCCCCTTACCTTTTGCAAACTTCATATAATGGACACGTTTCTTGGAAGATCTGGATTTTTCTTCCAGACTGAATTTCTTCTTCTGATTATTCACTGAGGACTCTAAAAAAACCCAAACAGTTTCAATCCTATCAGAGACATTCTAACCACCAAACATCAGTATATTTAAGTTTCTCTCTCTAAACCAAGTCTCAACATATCACATGTATTACTGAAGGAAGTACGGTAATTTTTGTCCAAGACATGTTACTGCTTGATTTTTTTGGTTTTGTCACATCCCCTTCCCTTCCAATTTCCAAACTAATGTAATTTGAAAAGGCTGATACAGGTACTCCAGGTCAAAAGCAAATCCACTTCTAAAGTAAGAAAAGAATAGTAAGTCAGGGTTTATTGTGCTGTTTGTTTCCAAAATATCTTCAGTGCCACAGTCTGAGAAAGATGTAAGAAACTGGACAAAATAAAATACTGAACCTGACTGGACAGAAAGAGGGGGAAAAAAAAAACCAACGACAACACAGGCCTTTCACTTCTAACACTATACAAAGTGTCTCTTCCTGGACACAGTCTGATGTATCTGTGTAAGGAAATTAAAGTGTGGCAGAGCTTTTATGTTCCTGCTGCCAGCTAGAACAAACTGCCACATCCATATGATTTAATTTTCCTAACTTGCAGAAGAGGCGCTGCATCTAATCTGTCCACTGAGACCGTCTCTGGGGTGGCTAAGTCCCAAATCTACTCAGCAGTTATTTGGGAGAATGTTAGCTTGTGTAGGTCAAAACTACATAAAGGATTAACCTAACTATGTAACAGAAAAGATAGCAAGTTCCTGTGATGTGGCAGGTCATTTTACCGGTACAGATGCACTCTTTGAATCCAGAGAGCTTGTTAATTTACAAGAAGATCTCAGAAGCGAGTAACCTGCTCTCTGGTTAATAACTACTTTACTAGTAATCACCAGAGGATTATCTGCTCTGTAACTCTAGAAAAGGCTACTCTCGTGAGATGTTTTTTCCCCTCCCAGTGACAACTGGGATGATAGGAAATCAACCAATACCTTAAGGGCCAAGGTGAGTCACTTTTTTCATACGATCCCACCCCTGAAAGTTCTGCAGTCCGAGCTTTTCTGACATTGGAATTACAGCACTTCACTGTTTGGTAGGTAGTGACAAGGCAAATGAAATCCACAGCCTGCAGTGAGAGAGTCGATTACCAGAAAGCACTTTTGAGATCTACTCTTCCAGCCCTAAGAAGACAAAGGACTAGCAAACCCAGTTTTAGACAAGAGTTTGCAGTCAACTTGAAAATCCTCTACAAATGGGGTCTGTGGGGAAAGTATGCATCACAACTAAAATACCCTGAACAGAGATGAGGCACTTTAAGCCTGCTCTGTGATTCACTTGCACAGAAGGGCACATTACACAGCAAAGGATTTCCAGGGAGCTTCCTCCTCTTTATTCTTAAAGCGAAAGGGACAGCAGCACCGCCTTGTGTCTTCAAGGAGGAATGTCACTCCTGGAACATGCTGGCACTTGCAATGGACAGATATATACATCCCTGTGTCTTCCAGTGACTGGAAAATCCTGAACAAGCACTGCAGGAATATTAATGTGCTTTTGAAAGCAATTCAGTCATAGCAATAAAGCCATGTGTCATTTCTGTAGTAAATCTGATGATGGGATGAATATTCCAAAGCATAGTACAGACACAAACAGCATGCTGCCCCATTTTATGCACAGAAAAAAGGACATAGTCATAAACACTTAGTACTCCAGCAAGAGCCAGGAATCAAAACTCTTTATTGGGTGATTAGCTAGGAAAAAAGGAAGAAAGAAAAGGAAGCTAAAACTATGCACCAAGGGTATTAGAATGTTGGCATACTAACCACCACGGGGCCCTTCCTTCCCGATCCCTAATTGCAATCCAACTCTGGCAACTACACGTTAGTTAAGAACAATGAAGTTTTTCAGCTGACTTTTAATGCACCTTGAAACTGGATGATGGCCAATAATGTAACATTTGATCCTGCAGCACAGCTGCGGGCAGAGCTATCTGGAAGAGTTTTGCCAGCTTAAGCAATTGCCAAAAAAACAAGTTTCACAGCAATGCCTGCAGTCTGCAAATCACTAAATGTGACTCCGGCTGGGAATTTTCAACGTGCACCCAAATTAGTCCTCTGATAGAAAAATCTCGCAGCTCCTAAAATGATGAAGGAAAACTGACTGAGTAAATCAGGGAGAAATACAGCTGTCAGGGGCCACTCAGCATCAGCAGAGATGACACAGGGAATACTGCACAGATTTAGGAACAAGACAGCCTTGCTCAATGAACCTGCCTCTGTGCTGACTCATTGTGTCCTTGGACAAGTCATTTCAGCTCTCCACTCATCAGCTTGCAGGTTTCCCACCAGTTACACCTAACTGATCTTCCCATGGCTCAAGTTGGAACTTGGGTAGGATTTAGCTATAAAGGTAGAAAGGAACTTCTGGAATTTCCTTACGATACGCTATTCTATCTCTTGAGGACCTAGCACTGCGTGGTCCTCAAGACCATGGTCAGGGCTCCAATGCACAAGAATAATTTACACAGCAACTTTAAAGTGGTTTAAAAGCATCACGTTCAGAATTTTAATCCTAGTTCTCTAGGATTAGAAGCCAAGTTTGATCCTTCTTGCTAATTGATTTTCCTCCTCTTTTTTCTACCTCCTTTCTCTTAGAAAACCTTCTGTGCTCAGATGTTAAGAGTGAATGAATCAGTTTCTACATTCCTTAAGCCAGCAATTCCGCCACTAGTAGCATGTGGATAGACTACTCTGTCCAAGTGGAAGCCCTTGGTTTAACAACACCCTACACACAGCTGTTTACACATATGATCAGACTTTAAACTTGAGTCTAACTAAAGTAGAGATAATAAACCATTTGATGTGTACAATTCTGTAAGGTTGCACCCACCAGTTGTGCATAGCTTAATTTTTAAAAACCAAAGACTAACTGAACAAAGCTTTTCAAAATGAAAAGACTTATAAATAGCCCTTTTGGGAAATTTGTGTGATTTCTCCTACTTGTGCTCTACATAAGGTGTGTTCTATCATAATCTAAAATCACATTGTATCACACTCAAAACAGGTGCATAACTCCGAGTCAAAAGCTAAGAAGCAGCTCTCTGAGGACAGGAAAAGTAGGTATTTAAGAAGCCGCCAGAGCATGGAAGCCGGGTATGACAGTTCATTAGTAAAAGAAAGGCAAACACATTGCAATGGTGAGTGATTATATCATGAGCTTTTGCACTGGCTCTGGCTGCTGTACAAAGAAGCAAGTGCTACAGTAGAACACCCCAGCAAAAGATCTCACATGTTGTGGCCCTGGATAAAATAAGTAAGTTTAAAATTTTACGTCTGCTTTTCCCAGCAAAAAGCCTTTAATAGAGGGCTGACTGAGAGCAAAACTGATCCACTGAGATCTACATATACAGACAAACTTCAGCATGGTAATGGATGACAAGATGTTCTTCAGCTCCCACTGATTTCAGGGGAGAAGGGGAAGTTGCCAACCTCAGCAAGACTATCACCACCCCAAAGCATTGGGCCTCAGCTAGCCTTTAAGACAGAGAATGGAAACTGTGCTACGCTTCCAGCATCTGATTGAGCAAAGCATGAACCTACCTGTTTCACCCTGTCCATGGCAATCATTCAGTTCAGCCAGAAGCTGGTTGAAGTCATCCTGATGAGCAATCCAGTTGTCCTGTAAATATCACCCACATGAATAAACGGCAAAAGTCTTCAGAACTAACAAAAGTTTTGCTAAATCAGATACTAAGACTTTGCACTCTAAGAAGTAATTTAATTGTAGATACTCAATGCTGGTCAGTGGAAGGGACTCTAAGACACAACACAGGCGCTTGCACAGTCACTCTAAAGAGTAGAAATTATAAGGGTTGTGTCTGTAAATTCTTAATACTGAGCTACTGTTGGCTCTGTGTGTGTCCCATTTGTTCAAGATGTTTTCAAAAATAGGGAAGAAATAGTACTGATTTTTTTCCAAAGGTACTTAAGATGTTGCTTATGAGACAGGCACTTTTAGGACCATGTTCTGCTCTACCTATGTACCTGAACTCCGGTCAGAATGGTGACTGTATCAGGAAGAGGAACACAAGCCATGTAGCAGGGCAGAAGACATAAAGCAAAGGCAAGTATTTGAGTGATTTGCTAGGAAGCTGGCCTGCAGAATTCACTGCAATCTTTCCAAGCAGGTACTTGCTCCGAGAATACCCAACAAAGCAGAAACTCCAGGTCAAGAGTTTCTGCAGAGACACTGGCATAAGTACATGCTGCCAGCATATGTGACAACTGATTTCACAAACATCCTGTTACAAACATTGTGCTTTAGCTGAAATGGGAGCCGTTTCCTTACCTGGCTCTAGTGCTCACCTCATAATTGATGGTTGCTCCTAATCCCAATGTGTTGTTTTTCACTTGAACCTTGATATGTTCTGTATTTCCTTGTTCTTGAGCCCCAAGACCCTAAGGATGATTTAAGCACAAAAATGTAAGGATTTTATAGCAGCAATTAAAGCTTTTGATCTGTAAAGTAGTTTGCAATGAAATACAGCAAGAAATCTCAACTTTCTATTTATTTGCTTGCCTCCAATTGCTACCGAATTCATTCACAGGCATTAGCACACACAAGATATTAAGTTTTTTTAATTTACTACTTAAGCCTCCAGCAAAGCATTACAAACACTAAAATAGCAACAACATTAAGTAGCTGGGTGACTAATCAGGAAGCCACCTGACATTCCCAGGCAAGTCCAAAGTGTTTACAATTTTAAAACAAGATACTACATAAAAAGAACTTGCCTCTCATGAAAAATGCCTCTGTCATTGGGAAGCAGATGTGCAATGGGCTGTAAGACAGATGTCACATACAACATGCAATACAGAAACAAGTTATATAGGATGGAAGTGGGGGAGAGGATCAGACTGGAGCTAGGAGAACATGAAAAACTTCCATCTCATTCACATGAATGAATGAGATTAATTGGATGAAGATAATTGGAGCAAACAAATGTTGGGTTTGTCCACCCTAAAAACCATCATCACTCAAATCTGGGAAGTAATCTTTAGGCCCAGTATTATCGTTCTTAACTATACAATCAGGGGGGAGGAGAGGGGGTGGAGGAAGAGGAACCCCAAAAGGATAAAAAGACAAAGCATTTGGTTTAAAATTTTATTCCTGGCATCTATTACCCACTTTTTCCCTAATGTGCCACCAGTAACAAATCAACAGCTATGTGTATGGCTACAATAAACATGTATGTGGTGGAGCAGTGGAGAGAAGCCCTGTGGATCAATCCCAGGCATACGTAATATTTGGAGGAATGAGGCATATTTGAAGAAGGCTATTGCTGTTACAAAACCAGTAGAGCTTATTTGGTCAGTGAGGAGGAAAATTCACCTTGAAACTTCTGCTAACAAAAAAATATGGAAGCAAGCAGGATACTTGGCTGCATATCCTGCTGTGACCCAATTCCAATACAACTAATTACAGGACTAGTATAAGCAGCTTAATTTCACCGCACAGATGGGCTTTTGCCCATCAATATGATCAAGCATAAATTCCATTTGTCTAAATTTGTAGTAGAATGGAGGCATGAATCCTTGTGCAGCTATACCTTGCAAAGGAAGATCCATCAGCACAAGTAGGAAACATTGTTGTGAAGATTGGGAGGGAACAGAAAGAAAAGAAAACATGAGGCCCTCCTCTAACACCCTAACATTCAGGACATTTAACAGCACCTTTTTCTACTCTGGTTTACCTGTCTATTTTAATCTTACACACACAAAACACCTATGCATGCAATTTACATTAAAAGACAGTATTCCAGCTCTGTACTCTTTAAGAGGCTGGTCTAAAGCCCAGTGAAACTGACGCCAGTTGCTTGACATCAGCAGCCTTTTAACCAGGTACCACTGCTTGTTCAAATGAGAGGTAGTTAGAAGCCAGATTTATACGTGCTAATTGTGAGACAACTGAGGTAATAGTAGGCTACACTGAGAAATCCATGAGCACGCTCATTTTTTTGCTAAGTTTTAATGCATTCAAGGAATTAAGAACTTAATTTTATTCCTTTTTAAAAAGGCTGGGACAGCAAATCTAGGAAATTTAATATTGGGGGGGTTGTGTACATTAAACACACTGATGTGCAGGCCAAAATCTCAGCTTTGCTGAGGCACCTTTGTGGAAGCTAAACTGCTTTTAAGGGGCAGCTGAGAAATCTGCAGCTGTCTGCACTGACCTAGAGATTATTCTCAGCCCCATAAACCAGTCACCTCACCCCACAGGTACAAGCTGGAGGTGGGAAGGAATAAACCTCACTTAACACTGCATTTTGGTCATTCAAGGAACAGATCAGAGGCAATCTTTAAAAATAACTTGAAAGATTAGAGCAGGTCCTATAGTTGCTCTGAACAGTACCAAAAAGCCAGGGAGAGGACTGAGGGGTGTAAAAGCAACTTAAAAGCCTTTAGCCATCACCTAATCTAAGGGGTCAACGCCTGCTCTTAGTTGCAAAGTCAAAGGGAGGGGAGAAAAGGAGGACAGGCACAAGCAAAAAAGCACCTTTGTAACAAATTGTACATATCTAACATTGATCTAATTCTTTGTGCACTTCAGAGAATAAATCAAATATAAAGAACATAGCTGTTTTAAACACAGAGATCGAGAATCCCCTGGCAGTCTTCGACCCTTCAGCTAGACAATTCTTCTTTACATCATACCTTTCCTTTGGACCAGCCCATCTTTTCCAGCATCTTCTGGCCAAATCTAGATTCATCTTTACTCCAAGCGCTATTTCGTGGATCCACAGACCACTTCTGCCTTCTACGGGCTAGAGCAGGAAGGAAAAATTCAAACAGGCTCTACTGATATTCCCATGCTGTTCTTTGTATTCAATCAAACCCAAAAAAGCTCTTTATTGCAAAAAAAAAAAAAATAATAATAAAAATAACACAAATCCAAAATTTCTGCCACACTAAATATATTTTGGGGGTTAATTTTGCTAAACAAAAGAAAAAAAAAGGCCAGTGAAAATGTTAATTATTGATGTGAAAAATGCTAGAGTAAATTTGTTATGGAAGTTGTCATCCCAAAGGATAAGCTGCAACTCGGGGAAGGTTTTATGGATTACTATTTAGGTGTACAGGCCTAAATTCGCTCATTACTGCAACTCTGTTCTACATCTGGCTTTAACATGAGATCTACAGGGGATGAGACTATGGTGCTGGCTTTCCCAGTTCTGGACAGCACCCACTAGCTAGTTTTCCTTTTAACCAGAACACAGAAGTTTTAGTATTTGCCTTCATAACAAAAGCCAAATCTAAAATCAAAAGTGACCAGAGAAATCAAATTACAGGCCAGAAACCAGTGAGATTTCATCTTTTGGATTTGCCACAGAATTGTTTATTCAGAAACTGAAATGTCACTGGAAATCACTGCAGGTGTTAAAAAATCCAAATGAGAATCATGGCTCCTTTGCAAACTACTAAAGAAACTACTGTCCCCCAGGCCCACATGCGTGCGTTTGCCTCTATCATCAGGAACAGCTTCAATGAAATCAAGAAAGAAAAGCTAGCCCAGTTAACCAACCACTTCAACTGTGTACCTAAACACAAGCAGGAAGACAACCTAAATAAACAAGACAAACAAAGAATGGGAGACAGGAAGATTACAAACTTCATTAAATACGATGGGAAACGGCAGATCAAAAATGACCGATTAACCCAAGGCCATACAAAGTCAGTGAGAAGCCAAGTCCACCGAGGCGCTTGCAACATAATCAGGAAGTCATCTTTCCCTAAATGCAACAGTTAGGATTTGGGCCAGGGGAACAGAATATTACAGGGATGTCCGACTCATTTTTTTGCGCAGCTTGTTTCATTTTTACAGAAGAACCAATAGAGTTAGAATACAAGACTGGCTTTTTTTAACATACTGCTGAAGCTTTGAAGCTCAAAGTAGGTGCTGTATGGCAGCCCCATAAAAAGTAACAGTCTGATAAGGTTTTCATTAAACCTCAACAGTCCATAAAAAAAGATTTTACAGTAAGTTAAATGCCTCACTGCTATGAGAAGAACTCACATAACCTTCACTTGGTTCACTTCTCTGCAGGAAAACAACAGCTTGCTTCCAACAGGCAGCCTTCAGAGAAGTATCTACTATAAGCCCTACCTGTGCTGCTAACAACAGCTGGTAAAATGCCACTGTGGACTGTGATTTCCACACTCAAGCAAATTAGGGTCCCCTGCTGCCCCACTGAGAAGAAAAACTCTGAAACTCACTCCCTTAGCAATGTAACTCACTTCACTGATTTATTGTGGCGCTGGAAACATCAAGCTAGGAATCTGGGACAATGAACATGCTTTGTCATCTTCCCTGACATAGGATGCAAGCAATCTCTGAGCACCCAGGTTTCCAGTTCTTTATTTGGGGGTTACTGGGAATCAAAATGTTATCAAGCTAGAAGCAAAAGCTAAATCCTAAAAAGACAGGGAACATCTTGGCTGCTACTTTTGTCCGTAGCTGACAGTGAGACAAACATAAAAAGACAACAAAAATAAGCAATTAAATGGAGACCATGCTACCCAGCTGAGCAGCAGCCCCTCTTTTTTAATCATACATCTTAATTTGTCTCTTTATTTAAAATCTCTCAATTAACATCAACTTTCCCTCACTCAGTCACCAAAAACTGTACAATGCCTCTTTTTAAACCTAACAATACCAACATTTTAAGGACACCCATATTCTGTCCTGCTCTCGGCAACTAGCTCCCCAGGTGGTGACTTTGCAAACACCAAGAAATTCAATTCAGCACAGTTCTTGCAGCTGTAAAGCCACTACATGTACCTCAGGATTTGTCTATGCAGCAGAAGTAATCCATGTCAGCTGAGTGTGAATTTAAATTAACTTCCAAACTGAGCTGTTCAATGTAGTTCAATTAATCCACTTTAAAAGTTAATTTCTATTTTTCTCAATCCCTCTCCGATGAAGGTGTCTTACTCCCAGGAGGGAAATGGCAACAAAACACAAGGACACCTAATAGAGGCATCTCAAACTTAGAATTTTAAGAGACCTTCCCTCTCCCAGAACTTGCAATCCAAGTATTGCAAACCTCTTCACTACCCCTATGGCATTAATCCTCACGTTTCTCTCAGGTTAACGCACTCTTGTTTTCAAACATAGCAAGCTAGAGGCAGGAAAATAAAGTTGCTTCTATCTTTAAAGTATTTAAGAAAGCTGGGAACAACTTTATGCAACATACAGCAACAAAATCATCCCCCTCTCCAAAAAAACAACAAAAAAAGGCTGCTTAGTCAACAATTTATCAGAAATGTTTGCCCACTGATAAGAGTGAGAAAGGAAACACACTGTCTTCCAGCTAAAACACTCAACTCAGAAGTTAAAACCAACCATCAGGGATGCTCACAGAATGAGTCTAGATCTAGTAATGCAACTCTGAGCAAGCAGCACCACCCAGTGGAGAAAAGTATAATTTCTTTAGATACTTCACTGAGGACACCTTAAGATTTGAATAAGATCAATTACTAAACCCTTTTATCAAGGCTAATTCTGTGCCTGGGGCATATGTTTATCACTTCTGAAAGCTTCCATGAGAACTCCTGTTATGTGCCCACACATGACGATAGCAAACAAGTTAAATTTCTCTAATGAACAGGAAAAAAAACCCCACACTGCCAACAGAAGGGATTTTATTTCTAATCAAAGATATGAAGCCCATCATTAATGTAAGCCATTTTTTTTTTTCTGACAAGCTCCAATAACATATATAGTCAATTAAAATTCATTAAAAGTTAAAACAAAATAAAAGTGAAAAAATAAAAGCTACCTCTTTGGCCATTTCTGCCACTTAAATTCAGACTATATAAGCATAGCCTGATTTTGTCCCTTCTCAGTTTAGCACACACAATGACGAAAGTTGGAAGGAGCTCTCAGGATCATTTACTTCAACCCCTGGCTTAAGCAGGTTGCCCAGGAATTTCTTGAGTTTTCAATTTGCATTTACTGCTTTTTGTCCTGTCCCCAGGTACTATTGAAAAGTGTCTTTAAGCCCCTGGAATGCATGTGCTTTCACAGCTGTTGTAAAACCAATTAACCACATACCTCATCACCATTTTTTTTTTTTTTTTCAGGATGAATGACAGCATCAGAGTTTAATCCAGAACTACAAATAAAATTGCATACCTGCAACATGCCTTCACAATTATAACTGCAGCTGAAGGTGATGAACAAAGGCAGACAAGTATGCAAAGATGGCTCTCAGCAACTAAACTTGTTTCTTAGGGCAAATGATTTAGAATTCACTATATACAGAAGCTGCATTAACACACTGGCATGGATAGCTCAGAAAAGATGTGGCTGCCCCATTCCTGGCACTGTTCAAGGCCAGGTTGGATAGGGCTTGGAACAACCTGGTCTAGTGGAAGGTGTCCCTGCCCGTGGCAGGGGGTTGGAACTGGATGAGCTTTAAGGTCCCTTCCGACCCAAACCATTCTACAATTGCTGATATGTGCAGTGCCTAATCAAAATAATTACCAAATTCTGAAAAAAAAAAAAAAAAAAAAAGAAAAGCTCTTATAGTCTTTTGGGTTTTTTGCCTGCAAAATCTAATAATGGAAGTCCCTACATAGCAACTGTTGTCTGAGCATTGAGAAATGGAAATAGTGTTCTTTTGTTCCTCTTCTTTTTCAGGGCTACTTTCCCACATGAGATTGATGTATGCTGTTACATGTGTTTATACAAACAACCATTCACATTGTCCACAGGAAACTTGGTACATGATGAGGACATCAGGGTGAATGAGACAAGTCACCTATTGATGCTACTATCCCACTTAAACAAAACAACCCAAATTATGAACCTAGGCTTGACTCCAGTTGAGGCAAGGGTAACATCCTTTAAGTCTTTCTGCCCCTGCATTTCTGTCATTCTGGGTCTTACATCTCTTGTGGTCCAGCCTTCTATTGGCATCACTGGGACACTGTCCCTGTGAAAGCAGCACAAGGGCCTTTACTGACACACTAATCTGGTGTCTGACTACCCTGTGTTGAGCTACCTGAAGTACAGTGGCATAGAATCATAGAATAGTTAGGGTTGGAAAGGACCTTAAGATCATCTAGTTCCAACCCCCCTGACATGGGCAGGGGCACCTCACACTAAACCATGTCACCAAGGCTATGTCCAACCCAGCCTTGATTACTGCCAGCAATGGAGCATCCACAACTTCCCTAGGCAACCCATTCCAGTGCCTCACCACCCTTACAGGAAAGAATTTCCTCCCCAGATCCAATCTAAACTTTCCCTGTTTAAGTTTGAACCTGTTACCCCTTGTACTATCACTACAGTCCCTAATGAAGAGTCCCTCCCCAGCATCCTTATAAGCCCCCTTCAAATACTGGAAGGCTGCTAGGAGATCTCCATGCAGCTTTCTCTTCTCCAGGCTGAACAGCCTCAACTTTCTCAGCCAACTCTCAGCATGGAGAGTTGGTCTCCAAATCCGGGAGATCTTGGTTCAGAGGAAACCTCATTCCTTCACCCTCCTTTACATGTCTTCCTCACCCGCAGTCATAGAGATCTGAGTCCCCAAGGACACAGTCCCACACAGAGAGCTTCCAAAAAAAGATGGAATCAAGCCAGGGAACTGGCTCTCACGAGCTCCTGGCAATACTGGTGCAATCTACAGGAAGCTCAATGGAAACCATGAAAGGAGGGTGGGAATCAGAAAGCTCCCTGCCTACAAGACAGGCAAACCAGAAGTGCTACAGGAGTGGGGATAATGCGCAGGAGGAAATGTGGTAAGAGGATAATGACGGGTTTTGTGAAACCCTACTCATACATACTATCATCCAGCTCACAGGAGGGTGTGGGGGTGCTCTGCTATTTAACCTCCTCTCCTACACAATCTGTGTTTTAAATATCCTTAAACTGAACACTATGTCTAGTGAATGTTGCCTGAGGGTAGCTCTCTGATTTCCCTTGTAACACCAATCTGCTATAAAGACAAGGAAAATAAACCAAACCTTACAATTAAGCAGGTAACAGTAACAGCAGCTCCTCCAACCTCTGGTTTAAGTGGGAAAGGTAGATAAGAGACATGCTGGTCAGCCCAGGCAGATGCTACAGGCTGGGCCAGGTTTCTCTCTTCGTGCTATGGGTTAGGGCTAGTGCCCAGCAGAGACATTGTGTCCCCCACAGGAGACGGGCACGTCCTGGCCTCCTGACCTGCAAGGGGGTGAGCTTCCAGGGCAGCCAGGTTTTGGCATTCAAACATGTGCGGAGGAGCACAAAGAAGCCCTTCATGCTGCTGCAATTGCAACATTAGATTTCAGTTTTATTCCCAAACATGAGCTGAGCTCTCAGTCATAGACAGGCTTTTTAATCAGCCCTGGCAAAGATGAAAAGCCTGAGAAAGAGAGGCAGTGTCTGTGCAAGAGGGACTCATTTACATTAAATAATTATCCTGAAGGAGAGAAATAGCAAGTGGGTGATTTTTTAATTATAAGGAAATAATTGCAGCCTGGAGGAGTATATGGAGTCTTAGCTCTGTTCCCTGTAAGTTACCTGTTTGCACTAAAACCTAAACTGTAGGTTTCAGAGGCAAGAAATATCTGTTTGCTATTATTCTCAAAACAGAGTATCATGTGAGAAGGAAGAGAGGGAAATAGTCCTTCACCCCTAAAAAGTTGCTGCTGTTACAATGTCTTCTCTGCACAGCAGGGCAAAAAAATCACTATTGCAAACATAAATGCTAAAAATACAAGAGCTGACATATAAACACATTCTGTAATGCATTAGGAATGACCCTGATGATGAGCATGTGTGTGTGTGTGATAGATACAGCACTGTCATACAAGCGTATCTGTCTGCTGCACAGCCTGCTTATGCAACCTGGTACATGTTTTCTCTTCTTTGATATTCCTCATTTAGTAAAAAGTAGAAAGGATTTGACTCCAATGTTTCCCCATAAAAATTCCTTTTGAGCTGAGTTGATGAAGAATAGTACCAAGTTTAAATTCCAAGGCATTTACAATAAGAGATCCTGTGCTTTAGGGATTAATAACCTGAATGGAGCTGATGTCCTGAGCCTCCTGGCACGTAGCACAAGAACATGGTCTTGGGGAATGTGAACACTCCACTACAGGTTCTATCATTATCACTGAGGAGAGTGTCAAAACATGGGAAAACCCACACATTTCCTGCTGCAGAATAAGGGCAGCGCTCAGCTACTCACAGCTGGTCCTCAGTATAGGGCAGTGAACACACTTCAGCTTTACATGGGCATGACTCCCATCTCAGGGCCACCAACAGGGACCTATGATGCAGCCCTGCAGAGCCCTGGGGTGCTCTTCTTCTCCTTGCCTGGCTCCTGTCCCTGGGCTGTAAACGTTACAAGTGTTCCATATTTCTGTTCTGAAAGGATATATCTCCAGCCTTCATCCACTGTATCTCATTGTGCCTTCTCTTCCTTGATTAAAGACCTGCTTGGCAATTACTCCCAGGAATGCTGAAGCTTAAGATTACTGAAAAGTATTATCTCATTTTGAAAACAAAGAAGAATGGCAGGGATAGGAAAATCCAGCAGAAGAGAAAGGATTGAGAGAAGAAATTGCATTAGGACACAGCAGGAAAGGGCTACCGGATTCAGGAAAATGGGCAAAGAAACAAGGCTGGATTGCCACCTGAAAGCACACAGCAGCCGCTGCTTTGCAGCTCAGCTTTGCCCTGTCACCAAAACCAATTCCCATAAGCCTGACAGTTTTTACGGTAGTAAAAGTTCTGAAATACTGGTTTCTGCCTATAAGTGAAAGGAGGCTGTGAGCTGAGAGCTAGACACTATCTTCCTGTGATGATCAGTGTGGCTGCTGCAAAGTCACAGCAAATGGGATTATGAAATGTGTGCACAGCTTTTGTATTGTGTACAATAGCAGAAAATATATAGACAAGCTACAAATACATGTTGCCTTACAGAATAAAATTAACTGCATTAATTCCTTCATAAGCCCATTCTACAATTTTCTTGTTTTCTTAAATTCCAGTTAAACCTAATTTTCAGTCCCAGGAAGCTATACCATGTTGGAAAATTCAAGAACATACAGTAGCAGATATACAAATCAGACTGTAGTGTCCAACTATACAAGTATCACTGGAATGTGACCATCAGGAACACTGATTTACATTTACAGTTCTAGGAATAGGATTTGGTGTCATGGACTGTGTCAAGTATCCAGGACAGCATAGCAAAAGTTAATGTGCATAACGCATTAAACTAATGGGATTCAGTCAAGGGTGAATATGTCTCTCTGAGCTAAGAAAGCATCAAATCTGCCCCCATTGTCTGAATACTCTGCAGCCTGCTGAGTGTTTCTGCTGTGGGAATTGAATGTGAAATGAGAACAAGAGAGGAAAAGAAGCAGGGTGTATCTGCAAGAATAGAGGTGAAAGGATGCCAAGGAACAGTAAGAGCAACCAGCTCTTCGACTGGGAAAAATGAAAGAACAATTTTCCTTCATATGCCCATTTTGAACAAAATCCAGCCCTGATCACTCTGCCTTAGAAGAACATGGTCAGAAACACATTGTTTAAGGTAAACTAGATCCAAAACAGCAAACTACTTTTTTATAAACATGGTGAACAAATACTTCCCTCAACTTTTTTGTACAGATGACTCCCTCCCACCACTACCTCGTCATGGAATTTAACAGAAAAGAAAGAGCAAAGGAAAACCAAAATGAAATCTGAAGAGTAAAGATAAATACTGTTGATTTAATTTGATTATATTTCAACCTGAATTAACAGTATTTCCCCAGAAATAGAAGCCCTCCTCACCCCTCCCTTGCCTTAGCCAGGGCTTCCAACAGATCATTCCTTGGCTTTGTCCCCTTCCTATAAGGAAGCAAGGGAAAGAGGAATTTACTTTTACTTAAAGACATCAGAAGAGTCAGGTTCCCAAATACACAGAGCAGTCTGGAGTACAGCCAAGAGTTTCTCCTGCAAACTCTCTGTTTGCAAGGACTGAATTGGTACTTGTCTTCAAACATCCACACATAATTTTTGAGGTCAGCTCTTAAGCCTACAGCTTTTCAGCTGTTTCGGATACTAATATAGAATTATGTTTCCTGTGTGGTTTGACCCACAACATTTTTTGATGCTAATGCATTTTACTGCAAGACTTCAGCATTTTGTATAAATCTTAGAGAATTTGGATTTGAAAAGCTGAGGAAATTCTTCTTCGTATGGTGTGAGATAAAATATGGGTAAAACTGTCAGCAATGTTCATGCACACATTAAAAGGCCCGTGCATATGTCTGTATTTGTATGCAAGGGTCTAAGCTCTATGTCCTCTGTTCCAACTCCTTGCATTCATATTTCTCCTTCAGGGTATCTGCTGTTTGTTCAGTGCACATCCAACCAGGCCATTCAGGTGTACTCTACTTTCCCCTCTTTGGCTGCTGGTCTGATTTCAGGCACTTGTAAATCTTCCTGTACTATGGTGCATGCCGGAGCCTTTCAGGAAAGACTTTGTCACATGGTGCATCACAGAGATGTAGGATGCATGGGGCTGGAGAGGCCACATTTGCACCTCTGCCATGAGATTGTTTGAATTTTCCTATAGGCAAGCCCTGAAGGTTGTAGGGTTTTCACCCTTGATTATGGGTTTTCATCAACACTCTTTGGAAACAAGACATGGATGAACATAAGAGTGGTGAAACACTAAATATATTGGAGTAGCTGATACTACAAAATGCTGTTATGCCATAAGTCTTTCTAGCCTGACTGCGTAGTATAGATGGGCTCGTTTCTTTTAGCCTTCCTTTAGCACTTCATTCCTCCAGCTGTCTGAGGTCTTACAATGTTATTTAAGGAACAAGGAAGTAGCTCTGGAACTCACATATGTGCATGTGCAGGTAAATATATGCTCAATAAAATAACAAGCAAAATTAAAAGTTGGGGTATTTGGAAGTGCTGACACCCCTCAGAAGGCACCCCATGGGCTACACACACACACACAGGAGAAGTGAACATAAAATGGTTTTCTCACAGGCCATGCCAAATGCTATGACATTCTTGGCCATACCAGAAACACTTTTAAAAGAGGTTCACAGTTACTCAACACAACAGAAACCATACAGTATTTCCCAACTGACAGAGGTGTTTAGTGCACTGATAATGTCTTCCTGAGTTAAAAAAAGGCCAGAATAAATTCAAATATGATCATAACTCTAAGCCAAACACTAACTCGGCATCAGAGTGCAATGCATATGTAGCAATGCGTTTAAAGATTGGCACATCATATGGCAGAAAACTGGATGTCTCTGGAGGATACATCAAACATGATCAGTGTACTCATAAGAACTCGTAAGAAAGCTTAAAATTTATAGATTCAACTTTGTTTGGTCTAGCAGCCAAATTCTAGCCACATTGCAAGGGAAGATAGGTCAGGACAGAGACAAGCTATGAAATATTCAAAATACTTGGAGGGCTGGAGCAGTAAAGCTTCCTTGTCAGCAAAAGATATTAAATCATAAAGGCTCAGATTGTGCAGCGCTGAGTCTTGACCTGGAACTAGATCCACAGAAATAAATAAAATGAAAGTAACAGGGCTATTCAAAGGCTTCACTATTGTTCACCAGAAGGATGTCAAATAAAGCAGGTTCTGTTCCTTCCCCTTATTCATCTTATGATATTATTTGCAAAGCTATGATCAGTCACACAGGCCAGTTTTTAATTAGAACCCAAATATTGTGCTAACATGAATACCAGCCATTACCTGAATGGCACCAAGATCTGAAATAGGAGAAGAAAAGAACTGTGGCAAGTTAGATCATCCTCTGAATAAAAGCTGGGCAGAAATATTAAATCTCTTGAAAGCTGGGTGCAGGGCGGACCAAGCTCTTCCACCAAATACAGCAAGCAGCTCTACTTTTAGAGGCTGGCTACCTACCAGCCAATCAATCAATCCTTATTGAATCCCTGAACTAAATTTAATCCCTATTATGGGTGTCCATGCACAAAAAGAAACCCCAAACAACCAGCTGAAAGGCAGCAAGGAGCAGATATTTCCTAGAAAAAAAAGAATGCATTATTTTAGTAGGCTATTATTGAGTCCAGTGCGTGATGTACGAGGAAGCGAGTGTGAGATAACGTTTTCAAAATAGACCATGACACTTTCAGGCTCTCCATCTGGTCCATGGCATTCTGATGAGTAATGTCCATCCTTATCAATGTGCAGTGTGATTCATGCCCAGGAGCCACGCAGCCATTGGCGGTGTCCAAATGCCAGTCAATGCAGCTGCGCCTGCCCTGTTACGCGGAGCAGCCATCACTAAATTGTAAACCCAAACTGGCTCCTTTCAGAATTAAAATTAAATGTTGGCCTTGTTTTCACAGCTCTCCCTGAGCAAAGCGTCCTGGGAAAGAGGGTTTTGGGGTGCAAACATCTTCTGGGGGTGATGCCAGCCCAGAGATGGGGCCAGAGGTGGCCCTTCACAGCTCCCCTGGCACCCAACCTGTGTCCCCCTACCACAGCTATTGCTGGCACTAGCACATGATCCAAGAGGGTACTTCTGTGCTAAATCAAACTTCCCTTAGTCTTGCAGACATGTCAGCTCTTCCATGCTGCCGGGATGGCCAAACACATGGTATGAAATGCTGCAGCGAAAGAAGTCAGAGGCAAGAGGCATATGGAGATAGGGAGCACAGCTGGAAGGATGAAAGCCATATCCAACAGGGTTTTGTTGTCCTTGTCCAGATAAGCTACCTGAAAGGTCTGGCACTAAACCCAGATAGCCTCATGTGAAATATGTCTTCACAGAAGGCAGGGTGATGCTGAAGTACTTGTAGCAGCTACGGAATTTCCATGCTATGGAAAAAAAAATAATTCAAGGCGTGAAGAAAATCACAACAGCTTCTAATGGAAAGACACAAGCCATTTTTCAGTACCCATGTTCTTATAGCCACCATTGACAGTAGCAATAGAAATGTTTTTGTCACACAAAAATAATTGTTTACATCAAAAAGCTATTTGTTTTCCTATTAATTTCTCTGGATATTCATTCTTACTCATTTCTCCAGATACACGGTACCTGTCAGCAAAACCTTGAAATCATCTACATTTTTTTCCAAAAACAAATTAATTTCTTTCTTTACTTGATCTTAGCTTTTTATTCCCCCATTTTCCTCCCCTTCTCCTACCCTCATAATAAAAAAATTAATGTGGAAAATAAGGAAAATCAGATTATGTATCTACAGTGAGAACTCCTTGTACCCTTTCACAGCCAGGTAGGATTTTGGAGTAGAGGGAAGTAGAACAGTCCAGGTTACCTGTGTCTCGTTATGCTCAGGAATCACTTTTTCTTACTTCAAAGAAGTTTCTACGTAAAAGAGATTCCAGAGTGTACCGACAGTCTTTCCAAACATATACTCTTTCATGAATCATTTCCTCTGAAGTTAAGGAGATGAGGTACACAATCGTATCACTGCACACGCTTGTATAAAAGGTACAAAAGGCCTTTTCTTTTAAACTTAATAGCAGGAGAATGAAATAATCTCTTCTTTTTTTTACAAGAGAATCGTTCCATTGTTCTGCCCACATACTTTATTTGTTGAACTGACATCTGTAATAGTGAAATGGAAGAGGAAAGGGAAGCGGATGAGAGAAAGAAATTAATTAAAATATTTGGGGGAAGCTTTTGGAGAACACTATATGGCTATGTTTGAGTAAACTTGATGTGATCTAAGCAATAGCACAAATAATCAAACACTGGAGGAAGAAGTCCACTCTGATCTGGTTGTAAAGGCTGACCTCTCTCATACATCACCCTTCCTACAATGTTACTCTAATTTGTTTGTAAGGCAGCTCCCTGAAGGCCCAATTCCCCTTTGTGCATAGACAGAATTTCCACTGTGGCTCAGAGAGTTGGTTTTTACTATAACATGTTTGTTTCTGACAGCAGCTCACTGTGCTGGGTTAACTCTTTCACCTTAAATTTGGTTTCTCAGCTTTCGATGCCCTGTGGGGTTCACACTATACCGCTGTGCATGAGGATTAAAATATCTGCTCCTCAGCAGTCTTGTCCTTACCTCCAACCCAGAGTTCAAGTGAGGTGGTAGCCCATGGGTACGAACCAACATGTGGGTGAAGAGAGCTTTTATGTCCCACTTCTGCCGGAGAGGACTAACACATGACCAACACCAGCATCTCCACCATTGCTGGATGTGAGGTGAGGTCCTGCCACCATGACCGCCTTTGTTGGGTGGATAACTCATGCAGAGTGGGGCTCTGTGGAGGGCCAGCAGATATCTGGCTTGATGACTCTGCTCTTGTCACCGGGCAGTGGCATTTGTGATGGAAAGAAGGAGGAAGAGGCTGAACAGCAGTGGAAAATACCTCAAGTTTTACTGAGTTCTACTGATAAAGGCAAGTCTTTGCTTTCCTTCCTTGTGCCAAGGATCTTGATAAACCAAGACCGAGGACCTTGCATAGCAAGTTAAAAGAATTTGGCACTATGCGAGGAAGCCCCCATATTTTGCCAGTATTCCTCAGCAGTATCCCAGCTTGTTAAATACCCTCTGGGGGTAACGCAAAGGATACGTTAATTAGCACGTACATTTTTATGTGGACCAGCTGTCTACTCTGCCTGCTGTCAGAAATGCAAAGTCCTCTGGGAATCCCTAGGAGAAAACACGCTTTGTCTTCTAGGAACAGGATGGTTTTCTTTTAATAACCCCTTCAACTGTAACTCATTTAGCTTATAAATCTTGACACTTGACAACGGATTCTGGCTGCTGATGTATTGTTTTCTTATGCTAAGGCTGTTTTTTTCCCCTCCTTCCTCCTCGGATACCTTACACTCTGTGTTTAAATGCAAGACACAGCTGTCTGTGCCAGCAGGAGTTCACATTATAAAAATCACTGAGATTTACACAACAGGTGTCCTACCAGCCCTCTGTGCTAATGTTTTCTCCATGCAATGAAACAGTATGCGGGGCTGGGATAAAAAATACATCAAATTAAAAGAAGAAGAAAACATTTGCTGGCTGGAGATTAGTTTTGGTGCAACTTCACCTTAAGCTCTGCGTCTTGGTTTTTCTCTTACAGGAAACCTAATTAGCTCCCACAGAAGCGGATGGGTGAAATCGGTCAGGTAGAATATATGTAAAGGAGTGACAGCCCCAGGACAAGGCTTAGGAGAAGGAGGATGATTGGGAAGAATTGTCTTTTAAAATATATGCATATCAATTGTCCTGATGCCACTTCATTGAATAGTCCAGGGACATCCACAAAGCTACAGAAATGAGAGTACAGATTAATGCATTTCAACCTCTTGCAACTTGCAGACCTGTAAGATTTTTCCAATACATGACGTGCAGAGGCCTGGGTAGAGGTTTTTAAGCTTACTGGCTTTTGTTTTGTCTTTTAGACCCTTTTTGAAGAACATTCAGGCCACAAGTTTAAAACCATTGCTCCAGCCAAACAAGACTCATTGATGATGAGAGCTCCTCATGCTCCCCAAAAGCTGAAAACAGCAACCAATAGTTTTAAAATACATGGTGTGTATACAGTATACGTATATATACAGAGTCTATATATAATGTAGAATGCTATTATATTTAGACACGTGATACATAATATTATAGCAAAAATGCCCCTGCTGTCAGGCAGCTGCAGAGAGGAACACTGTGTTTTATTTAGTGCATTCAAAATGACACACAGTATGTATAGAAGAGACACACTGACACTTGGTGCTCAAGCTTTCGACTGGATCAGATTAACTGTCCCTCAGGAGGCAGGGTTATGAGCTCAGGAAATGCTTGAGCACTTATCTGCATGCTTTCCCCTGACAATGTGTTGGGAGGCAGAAAGTGGGGAGAGCAACAAACCCAGCCATTTCATGGGGGAAACACAGAGTACAGAAAATGGTACATAAATTATGGGGGGGAGTCCTGTTCTTCACACTTAAACGAAAGCCAGATTTGAAGGCTCAAAACAAACAGGATTTTCACCCTGGGCGCATCCCTCTTATTTCTGCCTCTCCCCACAGCTAATGCCAAGTGCTTGAATTGCTTTAATTCACAATCCAGAGTGGGACTGCGGTCCCCCAGGAGCTGTGTGGTTTTAAAGACAGGTGGAGCATTTCACCCTGCCTTCTCCAAAGAGATTTATGACAAGAGATTTCAAGCAAAGGAAGAACACAAGCTGAAAAGGAATGCTGAAAAAAAATCACTGTTGGCTTACACACCAGGCAATCCACCCAAAGAGTGATCATACAGGAAAGTCAAGTCAGTGCTGACCTTAACCATATATATATGTGCTCGTAATGCTCATAACATATTTAGAGTACAAAGTCTTGAATGTTGTGTCCAAATCAGAGGATTCCCCATCGAGCCGTGTAAATTAAAACATACCAAATAGCTGTGATTAGGAAAAACCTTACAATGTAGAAGGATCTTTGAAATGCGGTCACCTCATGCTACTGATCTGTGGGTACCCAGCGGAAAATTGCAGCATTAAGAAACTGGGCACAGTCTAACCTGGGAGAGCATTGTGCAACTTTGGAAATATCTTATATCCCTTTGTCTTGTTTTGCTGATCAGTAAGACAAAGACGTTGCTTTTCAGTAGGCACAAAGGAGGCAAAATGTCCAAGAGGTGCACATGAACAACAGTATCAATGAGCTCCTGAGGGAAATAAAAAGAAGTGTCTCCAGCCAAATGTCGACTGTGAGGGTTTAAAACTGCTGAAACATGTGTTTCACATTCAAGCTTTTCCTGTGAATGAGTTAGCTGTTCTGAGGAGACTGAAGATATATGAGAAAGTCTGAAAGTCCTAAACTAAATGGAGTTATTATATTTGTTAATGCCATCCCATAGACCTCTAAATCCCTTAGGATGAACAATACCTTCCCGCATATGTGACAACTGCCATTGCGATTTGGGGTGCCTCTTTGCTAATCACAATGCAACCATCAGCACTAAAAGCATTCAGCACAGGATGTCACATTAAGACAACCTCTGTCTTTCTGCAATGGTTATGCGTTACTGTCAGAGGAAACAATCTGGCCTTCAGATGTGTGAAATGCTGAGGCTTGATGCTGCAGGTTATTTTAAAAACAAGGCAGCATCAGTCACCATTGATGGGGCAGCAGTGAGATGTGCTCAGACACTCTTACATCACCCACTGCCTTAGCAGAAGGTCACAGGTGGATAGTTCATTTCATGCTTTCTGTCCTTAAATAAAGCCTCATCTTCCTGCTATATAACCTGCCTTTCTGATCTCAACCACAGCCACAACTGCACCACCAACTGCACACCAGCCAGCAGCCAAGCTGCCCCTGCAGCCACACTGCATCAGTGAGTGCTGTCCCCATGTGTGGAGATGCCACAGAAGATGCCTAGCTGAGCCCTGCTGCAGTGGGAAAGTACAACGCTTTCCTATACAGTGCCCAGCACCACCGGCTGCTAAGGCAGGTGGAATTTCTAGGCTGCTACTGCCTGTGTCCTCCTCCTGGCCAGCAGCCCTCAGGGTCACTGTAAATGGAGCTGCTTTTGGCCAAAGATAAGTTATTCCTACAGAGAATGTTCCTACACAGCGCTAAGGCATCTGGGGGTGCATTTTGTCAGTGGCCGAGCACAGTTCAGCCTGTCACTACCTCTGCTGAGAAGAGAGGGCTGTCAGTGCCCCTTGTGCTCCCTGCAGCAGCCGCAGCAAACTTGGACAAAGCCTTGGCAGGAGGTCTGAGCTTCCCAGCACTACCACACCTCAGAGAGAGCCCTCCCCTTGCCTGTATTTTCTGCCTTCTCAAAGTGAACGCACCGTATGTTATCCCCTTGTAGCTCATGTCCCTTTTAATTAGATTTCCTGTCGTACACTGACGATTACTGCTGCACGGCTGTGGCCTCATGGCAGTAGCACAAATGGCTGAGCAGAAAACTCCATACAGCTCTGGGACGATGCTCAGATGATGCCCTGTCAGGGAAAGAGCTGGGAATACTATTCGATAGCAACTTATCCAGGAACCATCATCAACTGACACACTCCCCCTTCTACTTTTAGCCCCTCAAGCCTCTACCTTTCCAACAAGCAGAGAGGTGTGCCTCCAGCTTCTGAGGGAGTGCTCCCACACTATGACGGGAATGGGATCCAATGGGATGAAATAGCTATGCTTCCCTGGCAGATGTCAGACAGCTGAGAGGGACCAGGCATCACAACATGGCAGTGCCAGCGCTGGCCAGGCTCTGCTCAGCCTGCTGAGTGCCCATGAAAGCCCAGCCTCACTCCCTCCATCAATCCCAGTGCTGCCAGCCACACGTGTGCTGAGTTGAAGGGGCATGGTAGAAACCTCAGAGGAGTCTGGTGAAGAAGGAGCCTGATTCACCACCACAGCCCCTAATAGTCCTAATGGCAGTAACAGACAGCACGAGGGAAACAGGGCAGCGAAAATAAATAGCTCTACTCTGAGGAAGTCTTGAACATTTTAGAGCTTGCAGCTGGGCGAGCTTTCTCTTCTGGGAAATATCTTAATACAGGGAATTAAATGTTTTCCCTGAAAGCTTGCACTAAAATGGGATCTCTTGAGAGAATGCACCCTTTGGGTGGTAATTTGCTGATGCTATTTCGAAAGCGTTGAGGTGGATCACGTACAATCTCTCTCAGCATTTTAGTCATTTCAGTTTTTATGTTCTGTGCTGTGGGGATGGGCTTACTCCATGATCCTGCCGCTCATAATACAGTGGCACCACATTGGCTCCTTGATGTTAATACTTAGACAAAATCACACGGCAGCATCACCTGTGCTCTAACATGCCAAGTCTAGCCTCAACTACTCTGTTTTATCATAGAATGGTTTGGGTTGGAACAGACCTTAAGATCATTTAGTTCTAACCCCCCTAACATGGGCAGGGACGCCTCACACTAAACCATGCCACCCAAGGCTCTGTCCAACCTGACCTATGAACACTGTCAGGGATAGAGCATTCACAACTTCCTTGGGTAGCCCATTCCAGTGCCTCACCATGTTTACAGTAAAGAATTTCTTCCTTACACCTAGCCTAAACTTCACCTGTTTTAGTTTGAACCCACTACTCCTTCTTCCGTAGCTACAGTCCCTGATGAAGAATCCGTATGGTCCCCTTTCAGATATCAGGTTATTCCCCCTTGGAAAACCCTTCCCCTTCCATAACAAACAGGCATTTCAAACACAGGCCCATCTTCCTAACAGAGGAAGGTGTGCTAGATTTCCCTCAACCTCCTTGCTATGCAAATACGCAATTTGCCATCCAGTCATTCACATGAAAGCTTGCAATACTTCCAGGAGAAGCAGGGTTTCTCACATACCTGGTACCTGCAGAACCTACAATTTTAGGTAAACAAAGGTATTTGTGACCAGGAATGTGAGATGGTGATGATAACTTGGCTGCAGTGTCCAAAGGTCACTTAGGACCTGAAGATCTTTGGCTTGGAGATTGTCGCCTCCCAAGCTGCTCTTCCGTGACTCACTCCACAAACCAACCTCATTGCCACAGGCAGGAGGAAATGATTCATAAAGACTGACCTTTCCCCTTGCCACCCCTGCAAAATGAGGTCTGTGTATAAGCACTCACAGAGCTGGAGCCATGGGAATTGCAACTAGATAAACCATCCATGGACAACAACATCACGTAATCACTTCCCTGTCTGTTCTAGTGCTGGTGATGTTTGCTGTGAGCCGGGTACACTCATCGAAGAACAGATTTGGGACAAAACAGAAAAATGAGGCAATGAGAAGGTAAGTCAGACCAGGGAAGACTAGAAGGAAGGGTCAGAGCTGTATGAAATCCCTTGGTCTCCTCTTGGCAGACAGTATGAAGCCAATGTCTCATAGAAAACTTCACAAGCTTTAGAGTTAATAAACCCAATATCCTTCCTGCCAAGCTCAGTCTGTGGGATTCACAGTGGCAGATCAGCAGTCATTAAAGAATAATATCGCTTTGTTATTATTAGCAACACCCTCAGGACGTGGGATGCCCAGTCTTGGGTGTCTGGCCTGCTGTCGACGTGCTGTACAGACACAAGGTGATGAGGGGCTGTGACACAGTGCTCTCAGACCGCACTCATGTGGATGCAGCAGATGAAAGCAAACACAAGGAGGGAGGACAAATTACTCTTTGTCTCCCTTGTGAACCACCCTTATGACTTAGGAGGTCCTTACCCCTTCGAGGCGATCTCTCATCAAAACCTCCCATTTTAAACTCCCAATAATTCATTTCCATCTGAAAACAAAGACAACCAAAGTGAACTAAGCTTTCTATTTCTTTATCACTCCCTGTTGGGCTTGTCCGCTGCCCAACAGAGAGGTACTCCCAGGGCTTGTAGCACATCTCATACAGCTATAACCAGAAATGGCTAATTAAACTGGCAGGAATGTCACTAGGACCTGGCAAACAAGACTTGTTCCTTAGTTCTAAGACTGAACTGCTATGAGAAGCTGCCGCAGAGGAAGACAGTAATGACAAACCATTCATTGTCCTTCAGTGAGAGTCGCTTCAAATGACTAAGTCCCAAGGTACAAGTTTCTCTTCATATACCAAATACAATAGACTCTCCACCACTGAATACAGTGATTGTGGATGGAGTGTATAGCAGCCAACGTGCACTCGCAGGGAAAGCATGAGTCTGCCTGGTAGAGCATCCCTGGGGGAGCCATGTGGGGTGCGGTGCTGCCTCCTCCATGTCCCCACTCCCTGGGAAGTGATGTGTTTGAGCTTGCAGGCAGCATCAGGGCTAGACAGTATAAACATGGGGCTGGCTAGAGCCAGGGTGAGCTACAGAGAAGGCAGCTCAGTAATTATTTACACTGAGCACGGAAAAGACTTATTAGGTAGCTGCTGGTAGGCAGAGGGAATTAAGAAGAAGAGCTAGGCCTTGCAGTTTAAGAGCAGCTCTGGGAAACCAGCCACCAAGAGCAGTATTTCAGCCGCTTGGTGCCATACAGCACCCAGCTCCACCAGCAAAACAGAGGTTCACCTTCCCTTCCACTGCTCTCAAGAACCATGTTCCCAACTGCAGCATCCCACTGGTAGGACAACACCATCGATGCCTGCTGGGTGAGGGAGGCCAGCAGGGATGGAGGTGGGGTAGTGACAGCCAGGGAAGCACAGGTGGGTGCAAGCAAGTCCCTTTGGGAATGGTGCTTGGGGCAGGCATGGGCACCTTTCCCTGAAGGGCTGACAAGAGCAGCCCTGGGCTTCACCTGTACATGCATGCCACTGTGCAGGTGTACGGCAGCTTTGCAACACAGAAGCCACCAGGCTTGAGCAGGAATGAAGCTGTGCTGCAGTCAGGAGACTGGGGAGTGATTCCCACCCTCAGGACATATTCCGAGCAGGTGGCTGCACATCAGGATTTGCACAGGCTTCACTTGAGCAGGAGCAGCCTGGGTCTGTTGTTGCAGACTGTCCATTCCCTTCAGTACGTGCCCTCAACTAGGATGCTACCTAATGCTGCCAAGCTTGTTTTCCTCACATTTTTGTTATCCATAAAACTTGGTCATTCCTGGACTGCTGCCGAGAAGAAGCCAACAGTCATTCCTCCTGCAGGGGAATGGATGTAAGGAGAAAGGTGGCAGAATTTAATCATAAACGAGCAACACCTGTTTTGTTATTACTGTCCAACTCTCAATTCCCAAAGCAAATCATGCAAGTGAAACTGTGCCACTACAGCTGTCAGATAGTGCATACCTGAATACCTGATGCTTTTCCTTTTAGTGCCCACCTCTGCCTCTCCTAGTAACGAAGCAGCTAAAACAGATTATGATAAATGCTACTAAACTTTTTTCATACTGGCAATTGACTAGGATCCTGACCTTCCTGTTTGAATTCCAGATTTATGAAGGGACATGGTCTTCACAAAGTCAATTAAATTTTGCCATGGGTTTCAGTGTTGCCATAATTTCACCCCTAGAGCCTTACTCTCTGTTTTCCTGAGTGCCCCAGTCACTTTAGCTGCTCCTAATTTTTCAGAAGGGCTTGATCAGCGCTGTTACTACAGCAAGATGTGTGTTTGCTCTGGGTGGAAGGGATCTTCATGGGGCTGGGTGGTGCTCAGCTGAGGAAAGCCAGGTCTGGTCTTTGCTACATCTTCCATCAGCATGTTTGAAGCCTATTAGAAAGATTCCCTCAGATACGGGTGCGGTATCGGATTGCAAGATCTAGGAGGGGCAGGGACTGGCCCTCGTGTCCCATATTCCCAAGACCTTTCCATGGAACTCCTGCTTTCGAGGTCACTGTGCTCCTCAAGCCATCTCACCAATGTGTCACTCCCAATGAAAGCTCTCCATATGCCACTGGGTAACACTCGGGCTGAAGGGCAAGTGGTAAGGTATGGTGTGCCCTGCCCTCTGGGGTAGCATGCATGGTTAGGAGATCATATTGCCAAGGGGGACATGTAGTTAACCAGAGGAAGGGATGTGAATTATGCAGCCCCTCCACTGTTTGCTTTCTTTCCATTGACATGCCTAATGACCACCCAAAGCAAACCCATCCTCTGCACAAAACCTTTGCAGGGTGCCAAGGCACCACAGAGGAGGAATCTGAGCTATTTCTTGACGTCTCCATCAGGGACTCGCCTCCTTCATGGGCTCTGCTACCTGCTAGGGAGCCCCCAGTGCCTCTATCACCATCTCCACGCACTGCGCTGGGGCTGCACACATTTCCATTGCACACAGACATAATTTCACAAGCAGAACAGACCCCAGGGCTTTGCAACCCTCAAACACGAGCAATTCTACTAACAATTCTATACTCCTCATGTCCTGAGCTGTAAGGTGTAAGAATATGACAGCTTCTGGAGGGCGGGTAGTTATTGAACATCTCTGGCTGCTCAATAGGCTTATTTTTCCTCATTCCTGGCTCTTTGCTTGTGCACGTACCTGTGAAGATGAAGGATTTGAACACCCTGAGTAGGTGGTGTACAAACTTGGGGATGGAGATCTCTTTGAAGCTGCTGGCAAACTTAAGATCAAGGTTTCTTGGAGGAGGAAGTATACAGAAATTGAGCTTTCCTCTTCAGAAAGCCATTAAAAAGGGAGAACAGTGACAGGGTTCATAAAAACAGAGGATCTTTATGGGCTGGAAGTGAGCACAGCTATTAAAATAGCAGTTCTGAGCTACTTAGCCCAGTGACATTGTAGAAGCTATAGCAACACTGTTAAATAGACCAACTGCAGTAAATTGCAGATACAGCTTTCTAGCGTCATGTAGTCAACAGCTGGGAGCTGAAAACAGCTGTATCCTTGTGCTTTCGAGCACAGCAACAGGGGTGTCTCATGAAGACCCCTAAATCTGGGCTAACCCTGCCAGCTCCAGAGAAAGCCATGCTCTTAGGAATTAGGGACCTGCGTAAGGACCATGCTGAATAAGGTTCTGGCCCTCTGACGTGTTTCTCCAAGAACTGGTAACTCTTTAAGTTCCAAAAGCATTTTCCTTTCCGAATGGGACATACAAACCATGGCACCCTGTTCCTGACTCCCCCAGGCTGGAAGTCAGGGATCCACTGGATTCTGCAGCAGCTGCATAGAGTCAAGGTTAAAGAAGGGCCACCAGGCACAGGAGTGGAAGACCTGCTGGATGTATCACATAAATAAACCCTGGTTTTAGATCTGTCCTTGCTTTCAGTTCTCCTGAACTCTTGCCTGCAGCAGCAGGACAGCAATGACAGTTGCAAAGGCAAACCAGATTTTACCTCAATCAATCACACACAGCGTTAGCAGCTGTGAGGGGAACCACAATCCCATCTCCTTCATGTTTGGGAATATTTTCCAGTGACTGCAATAAAGGTGTGGCAATGAAAAAGCCCCTGCTGAAGGACATCTACGCAGGATTGCCATGGTAGGGCTTTGCCTACCAAGTACCCCTGGGCCAGCCCAGGGAGGGCTGCGACAGCTGAATTAAGAGCAAGCCCCAGCTATGCCAGAGTTTCATTTTACAAGGGCAAGCCTAATAAATGATGGCTGAGAACAGGCTGAATAGAGGACATAGCTGTGGCTACTCCAGGGCTACCATATCTTTACAAGGCACTAGCCTCATCAGCAAGGCACAGAGGATGGACAGCGGAACAGCTGCTATGGTTTGCAAACCTATCCTACTAAGAGCTGCGTGCTGAACTCAAGAGATGAGAGAGGGAAAAGAGGGCTGGAGAAAGACTAAGCACATCCAGAGCTCAGCAAAACTAAATTACTTCTCCCAAATTCAGCTTGACTTAAGGTTTCAACTTCATTTTGAGTGAATGCATTAAAAAAAAATCCTTGCGTGAATGCTCTGAAAATTAACCATTAAGTCTGCTCAGATTCAGTTAAATTAAAACATTAGCAAATCAAAGTCAGCAAAATTACCTGTGTAGCCATGATTATGTGTAGCTTTGCAGATACATGTAATCTTCACTTTTATGCAAGCTTCGCATTGTGTTAGAGCCCTGTCATTGTCCCAAATGAAAATTAAGTACTACATTGAGGCTACCTGCGTAAGCACTCATCCTTCCTCACAGAGCTGTGGCAGCAAAAGAGGTTGCTGCAGACTTTCTGCTAACAGGAAAAAAAGACCAAACCGTTTATCATCTCCTTTGAGAAAGGAAATGTCCTTCGGTGGGTGGCTCTGCCGCTGAGACAAGCTGAGTTACAGAGGAAGAAGAACCCCTGCCTGCAAATGAAGGTGCCAAGCATGGGTGCTGCACTCCCATACCTGCACTGCCAGCACCCTGCTCACAGGGCAAGGGGTCCTCCGTTCTCAAGGTATGTTTATGTCACACATTCACCTTGTTGCACCTTCCTCACTTCAAGGCAGGCCAGCAGAGCTGTTCCTGAGGTTATCAGCAGCAAATCTGCAGGGTTGCAGGTGTTCTGGAGACCACCGTTTCCTTCGGCTGCTCGAGAGCCATGGAGAAGAACAGCAGCTCTGGTAAACCCACCAGTAATGCAGTGGCATGGCATACCCCAAGATGTGCCACCTCAGAAGGCCTATCAAGCACCTTCGAGACCATGAGACAACCCATTCCTCCTTGGCATGCCCGGGGGCCTTCAGAGTGTGAAGGCTTCTCCAGCAGGCATAGCCAGCACCACCAGAAGGGAGGTGAGCCCAGAGCCCGCCTGGTGCCTGCCCTGAGTCACCCCTGAGGCACCTCCTTGGCCTTCCTCCCAGTGAGTAAGGATGATGGGGAGGACGGCAGGGAGCTGATCGCCCCACGGCTGCAGTTTCACAACAGGAGACGTCTTGTGGGCCATGAGTGTGAGCTGCTAAAGCCCTCAGGAAAACACAGGGGAACAGTTTCCAGATTGTTTGGGAGTGATTGTAGCAGCTTCCCTGGGGCGGCAGCTCAACGCTGCTCTGCAGCTGCTGCTCCCTGGGCTGATTCTTAGACACTGGAGTGGGCCCACAGACTAGCTGCAGAAATGATCTCAGTTTCATCCCAGACATATCCACCCAGTGAGCCGTCATCCTCCCTTGGATGTAAGCTACTGTCTTTTCTCTAACAGCAATAACGTGGGGAGGAAATGGCTTGTTGTTGATAATTACCATCCTTTCATAATGCCTTGCTGCCCTGTTAGCCATTAGATTCCCCTCTCTCTTTGCACCCTGCCACTCAGCTTGTGCGTGCAGAACCATGGCCCTTGCTTCAGGCTTTGCAGCTTCTGAGCAGGCTCTACCTGTGCTTGGAAGGAGATCAGCCAACCATCCCTCTTCATCTTCCTCAGCTCTGGAAGGACAGTCGGTCTAATTTAGAGCCTCTCCCCACAAACAACATCCTTTTCCCAGGCCGGCCGGGTGCCCTGGTGGGGAATGCTGACAATCTGCCTTCCAAGAGCGGAGCTGTCAGCGTTACTTCCCTACTGCTGAGCCCTCAGTCATCACTTGCGTGAAGGATAAGCACGCAGCCTGCTGCCTTGTGACAAGAGCTGTGACTTTGTTTAGGAGCCAAGCACTAGGGACGAGAACCAGGGAAACGTGGCTTAGTGGAACAGGAAATATTAACAATCATGATAAAAGTGAAAAAAGCTGCCAGGGCACGTCCAACTCAGCTGGAGGCACCACTCCACGGTAGGCTCAGAGTAATGGCAGCCCCCAAAAGACAATAACGAAATAGCTTTTCCACTTCAAGGCTGACTTCTGAGAGAACAGAGTAATTCTTCTCCTGTTTGCCTGTGCACAAGAAAAGCCCCTAAGCAAGGTCATCTGCATATTGCAGTAACTACTGGCACAGGGAAGCGCACAGAGGGGTTTCCAGCTCTGCAGGGGGACTGTTGCAAAAGCCCACAAAGATAGACTCACATAGCTATCTCCCTCCGGCAGCGGGTTAGGATAAACCAGTTGTCTATGAGCCACTATAGCTTTGTGTACGAGTCATGTCTTTTTGCTGGTAGAAAAACACATGGTTGGGATAAGTGTTTCAGGCTAAAAGGATTTCTCTCAAAACTCCTTCTTTCTGACGGAAATGCTCAAGGGGTGGTAGAATGGTAGATGAAAATTATTCCCCCTCCCTTTTTTCACCCCCTTAGTTTCATGTGTTCTAGTTAAGGCAGTTAGCACGCTGGAAAAGCTGCATTAACATCGTAGTCATATCTATACAGTCCTTTCAAGTTACTATAGAGCTGATAACCTCTCTTTGTCCTTGTAATCCACAGTAAATAGAGAAGCTTAATCGCTCCAGAAATGGGTAACAACTCACAGATCCCTCCACTCCTAGTATGCTGTTTGCACAACACTTAGGCTGGGAATAACCAGAAGCTGTTTCAATAATCCTATATCATCCCAAAACTCTGCTAAATCCTGCATTAAACCTAAATGGTTCATCTTTGTCTTCTCTCCAACAGGCAAGTAGCTGCACCATGATGATCTTCTAAGGCTGGAACTTAGCTGGCAGGGCAATCACTCATTTGGGTTTCCATCCAAGGACCTGTGGCATGGGCAGGGGTCTTAAACACTGTGTTTGCAGACTGCTCTATGGGAGGTCCCTAACAAACTCTGAAAACGCCTCGAGAGGCAGTGATTTGCACGCAGGAACAGAGACTCTGCCTGCGGATGGAACGCTGCTTTCCTTCTCCCAAGGCACGACCTTGGGCAGGCAGCACGGGCTCTCTGGTCCCAAGTTTCCTCTTCTACAAAACAGTGATATGATATACAAGTGGGCTGAGAGCCTTGCAGAGAGGTGCTATCATTGGTACAGGCAGTTATCATGCCCAGGCCTGGGTCCAAAGCACACAGCAACACAGAGAGCCGTTCCCTCAAAGGACCCTGGCACTGGCACCCAAGCCAACAGGCTGGATTTGTTCTCTGAGTCGCAGGCTTGCTGCTGTTACTACATGCTGTACTTCTACCTTTGTAAATGGCAGTAGGTGCAAAAGATCCTGAAGGATGAGCAACAAAACCCAACAAAAATTACCATTAATGAAATAATTCCCTTCTTAAAGAGTTATGACCCAATCCTTGAGCCTCTGCAAGGTATAATCAAAACCATATGTATAGTCATAAATATCAGAAGTATTTACAAAACACTGACAACATCTTAAAAACAAAAGCAGTGATTTCCTCATCTTGCTGGAAGCCTTACAAAACATGGGGAAAATTGTCTCGTGTAAAATATTGTGCTGACCACAGAGCACTGTATGTTTCACTGTAACAGTTAGTCATTCTATATGCATTTACTGGTTTGGTTAATCTATTATGGCTGGCTACGAACTATTGCAAGAGAAAGATTATGAAGGAGGGGCAATACAAACTTTGTTTGTGCAAAATGCACTGTTGTCACAGCACAATTTCACACAAAGGGTAAATCAAGCCCCCATCCAAACAACCATTTTCCCATCAGTGGTGTCTGGCATTGCTAGAGATGCCTAGCAGAATTACCTGGGAAGGCTGTAAAATTGGGTTATTTAAAGTAACTTTGATGGGTCTATAATAGGGAAAATACCTCTGCTTTTCCTAAAAACCTGAAACAAAACAAAATAATCCCAAGCACTTAAGCACAGAAGCTTCACCTCTGGCTTTCCCTTCAAGTATTCTAAGCAAGACCTGTAGGCGCTGCAGTCAAATTGGGCTGATGAAACAGAGCAGAAGCTTCATGTGGATGCCAGCTAACAATACAACCTCATTTCCAGGAGCTGCTGCGCCTTTCCTTGTACATTCAGTGTGTAGCAGTAGGCCAGGACCCCACAAGTTATTGAGCCCCATTGTGAGGTCCCAATCAGCTCGTCCTTTGTGAGTCAAGATGCCTTGAGGGTGTTCAACTCTTAGTAGGACCAAAGCCACTGTCTTTTCCTCTGCGCATCTTCAGCAGGCAAGGTACAAAGCAACACTGTGAGCAGTGTGTAATAGCAGCGTGGTGTTTCCAGGGTCCCTACCTCACACATCAACAATCCCCCAGTGGAAAGACAGAACAAACATCATCACAGACACCCATAGTACCGTTTGTAACTTCATAAACTGGAAATAAGCATTTTAAAACTAACTTAAGAGTTGATTTACAATAAATAAAGGAAAGTGAGGAAAGTAATTTAGGTGTTTTCAAGGAAGGACTGAGATGTTCTTTGCCTAGAAACAGGCAGTCAAAGAAGTAAAGGCTTTGGTTTAGTTCCAAGTTGGGTGCAATTGCAAAGAAAATTGTTTCATTTCAGCTATGCTGTGGATTCCATGAAATTACAAGAAACTGTTCTGGTCTAGACTTCATTTCAGAGGACAAAGATGACATTTAGATGGATCTTCTTTCATAAAACAAGGGTGGCAAAATACCGGAATGGGCTGCCCAGAGAGGTGATAGATGTGCCATCCCTGGAGACATTCAAGGCCGTTAAAGCAGAGAAACATATTTTTAATGCACCTTTATGAAGATATCACCATTGATGCAGGAGCAGAAATTGCAAATGATTTAATTCCTTCTCTACTATATTTATGCCCTTAAACAGATAGTTATTTATTACTATCACTAAAAGTTCATAAGGGACATCACTAAAAGCTGTAAGCAGCATTGGGCCCTTGAACAGACAAATCCACAGATGCTCAATTAGCTTTTCGAAGCTGCTGCAAACCACCGTTTCTGAGAGGTCAGCTCTTAAATCATTATTTGCGCATCAAATACTAAGTTCAAATGTCTACGTTTTGCATGTTTACTATTGAAAAGAAAACTTGTACTTGTTACAGCAATAGCCTTCTGACGGAAGAGGTTAGTGACACCTCTCCAGCACAGGCAGGCAGCACCAGTAAGTCTAGGTGAATTCACACTGTGCCACTGAAGTTAATACACATTTGGAAGATGCTTAAAAACGAGGACCCGCTGCAATGAAAAACATCCCAGGGGAGTTCAAGGCAACTGAATGGCTGCAGTTCTGCAGAGACCCTAAAGCAGCAGAAGTCATCACACATTTCTCTGGTCATACCTCATTTCTTTTCCCACAATGCTAGAAGAGAACAGGTCGAAGGATACACTGAATGGTGAAAGTGTTCATTCTGGATTACTTTCAGGTTACTTGAAATCCAATCACAGTGCTTCAGATACATAAAAGAAGAGCAACAGAGCACACTTAATGCTTAATCTTAAATTCCTAATGTGACACAGAGCAAGGCATTCATGGGTAAAGATTGTGAGCCTGAAGTCTGTGTCCCAGTGATCTGTTGCATGAGGATTGCAAAGCCAAGCACAGTATTACCAACATCAGCAGGACTCTGTGGGTGCTCATGCATCACACACAGAAGCCAAACAGGACTCAGTATTGTGGTTGTGCTATGTATAAAGACTAATGGGGCATCTAAGTGAATCTTTCCTTCAGAAGGAATCTACACAGGTCCAAAGCGTTCCCCCCAGGCTCTCAAATTGAGCTTAAGACATCGGAAAAGCTTAGATCAGGCTTTAATTTAACAGGTAGCCCACCAAACACCATTCCTCCAACATATCGAGAGCTCTTTCAATAGATACCTCTTTATTTGAAATGGAATGCATCTTGAAAAATATGAAAAATAAATCACATCTCTCAGAAATCATTTATGAGTCATATTTACACACATTTTTTTATGACGACACTGGTATTTCTGCTCACAATAGGATGTGCTAGAAAACATTTGGTACATCACTGCAGCTATAATTCAGAAGCTGGCATTTGCATATCATGAACCTTAAGAAAAAAGAGGAATTACTTCAGGATGTCACAGAGACAACATCCACTTGATCTTCCTTTTCCCTCAGTTTCTAAATGTTCTTGGTCACCACAGCTTGAATTTCCTTATTGAATCTGTTCTTTAAACACTTTGTTTAAGACATGTAATTTTGACCTCTTTATGAGCTGAATGTCCACACTTTTCCTACTTTATACCAAGCACTTGCCTGCGTGTGTTTTGCTGGCATTTTTGTTTATTCTCTAATGAATTTATCATCTGCTGTTGGCTTTTTCTTCTTCTTTTTTTTTTGCAAGGGGAAGGACAACCTGATTTCTTTACTTGCAAAGCTCCAGTAAGATGGAGTGTGAACTGCTGAACCTACTTTCACAGCCGTTGCTTATAAGGTAGTGACATACAGTATTTAACCCAGTAGTTTCAATGAAAACTATGCTGTAGCAGAGAGGCAAGACAAATAAAAGCCCAAATTCGCCTCATTTATAACATCGATTTCTTGGTCTAAAATTATCATCAGTCAAAAGAATAAAAAAAAAGGTGGGATTTAGAGTTGTCAGATTGTCCATGTCAGACAATTCAGCCTTCTTTATACTGACACAGTGTGAGCCACGCATTCCAGCTGTCCCCAGGGCACCCCAACCAATTTGTTCCCATTCAGTTTCCAGGAGACAGTCTGGAGGCACAAGGCAGGGTGGATTGATTCTTACACCCATCCCTCCCCTCGGGCTGCAGGCACAGGAACAGCTCAAGTGGATTTTGTGACAGGATCACCTCTCACATTAAGTTTGGCTGACACCAATGTTTTTAAATAGGTAACACAGCAGGTAAGGACATCCAGCAAAATATTCTTCCACTACATCAGCCCAAGTGGTCTTGAGAGCCTCCTTCAGACCAACTTATAAAACATAAGGTGAAAGTGGGACACTGACCTTGAACCAGTGAAAGAGAGCAATAAATTCAAAGTGAAAGTTGTTTCCTCAAACCTTAACGGCAGTTATAACACTAAAATTGTCATCTTGCACATACTTCCAGAAGAGCAGTAAAATTTCAGCTTTAGACTAGATCCATAGGCTTTTGTGACATTCAGGGCCTTGCATCCACTGAGGACAGGAATACCCTCCTTTTTTAGAGAAGTATGTCTAATCATATAGGAACTAATTTTCATCAACTACATTTAACCTTCAGTAGCCTAAAATGCATTTTAGTAGGTGAGATATCAGCAATACGTCTGTGTATCTGAGAAGGTAGATTAGTTACTCAGCAAACTGTAATTAATGACTCTAAAGAGAGGAGCCAAATTACAAATTACAGTCTATTTTGTGAGTCTTTGACTAGCTCATTAGAGAATCCCCTTGCAGCTCTAACATCCAAGCATTAGCAGAATGATAATGGCAGATGTACAGAGATGTGGAAATTGGCTATTATGATTGCCAAGACAGCAAATCTAATCCTAGAAGATGCTGGGGCACCTTCAATTTCAATTAGTCTCAAAATAACAACTTTGTTAGCACAGCTGTAATCTACCACCCCAAGCTCGTCACACAACCTTGTCATGGGCCATATCAAACCCAGAGCTTGGGTGCAACCACTCAGAACTGGCAAGGTCGGGCTTTAATTCTGCACTGTGATGCATTCTGCAGGTCTAGGTCATGTGGGGACAAGGAACGCAAGAGGGCTAAAAGAGATACCAACCTACTCCTTACAGGTCTGAGCTTAAGCTTAGCGTGCAGAAGGGACCGTGACATGCCATAGTCAATTCCACTATCATCCTCTGAGCATCACTCCAGTCTTTTGATTTAAACACTTTCAGAAACAGCTTGAATCAAGAATATGCGGCTTTTACAGTCAAGCTACACCTCAGTTACACAAACAGAGAACTCCTGGATGTGTGGCTTCAGAAGACTTTGTTTACATTCATGGAACCTGTAAAGCCGCCAAAAGCCATTTTCCTCACCACACTAGTAAAAATAAATAGCCCCACGGCTGCAACTTGAACCAGATGTTAACGGGCCACATTGATCTGTCCTGCTTCCAACCTCCTGAGGATGGCGGCTGTAGCAGCACTCAGCAGCATGAAGCCACCCATCATCACCTGGAAGACCCTGGAACACACATAGACCTGCAACCGCTCCTTCCTCTGCACTGGGCAAACAGCACCAACCCAGTCTCACGAGCACCACAGCCAAGGTCCCAGTGACTGCTAGGAGGAAGCCACACCAGCTGTGCAATTAGCCCTTTGTTCTCCAACTTCACGGCTTCGTCACTGTTTTCCAAGGCAAGATTGCATGCCTCTCTCGACATCTGACAGCACTAAACACCACAATTCATCTCAGCTACAGAGGAACTTCCAGCTTGTGAAAACCATGACCAAAAGAATCCATTCACACACTAAGGCATACATAAAATAGGGTTTAAACTAGGGGCTACTTTAATGCAAGACACTTAAAAACTGCCATGAAAATTCAACACAGGTCAAGAGCTGCGGTTGCTTACAGGCCAACCGTGCAAAGAGAGCCATGGACACTATGAAATGCTCATAAATGCCACTTGGGTCCTGTCCTCCTGCCTAGGAGGGAGCAGGTAACTGGAATCCAACTGGGATTCCTGTATCACAAAAGAAGACGGTTGGGTTCCTCTCCGCTCATACATTAAAAACAGATTGGTTTTAATCTCGGGATGACAAGCAATGTTTTTTCTTGAATAACCAAGCGTGAATAAATGTTATCTTCTGCCACACATAGTGTTTTAAAAGAAAATTATTTTAAACCCAGACTAGAATTGTTATTCACGTTACAGAAAACAGTTTCTGCACGCAGTGTGGGTTTCAGCCAAATTCCAAACTGCACATCACATCTTTCACCTTAGCATAATACAGTGTATTTTAGGTAAAAATGAAAAACTTTTGTCAAATTACACATGGCCAAACTAGCCACAATAACTTTTTACGGTGTTAACGTCCACATTGGGTTTTTTCCTTTGCTTTCCGGATACAGCCTACATTCAGAAATGTCTTGCAAATATAAGCCTTTAGAAACAACAACAACAAAATAAAAGAAGAAATAAAACCAAACAACCTAATAAATAAAATAAAAATACATTAAAACAAAGTTACAGTACATCCTGTCTCCTAGAAATCCCATCGCACCGAAGGATCCCTTCCGAGGTTCATAAATAATAGATCTGAAATGCTTCTCGGCACCGAGGGCGCAAAGCAGCAGCACAGCAGCAGCTGGGGTCCAGGTTGTTGAGCCGCATCTCTCCAATCTGCCCGCACCTCTGGCATGTGCCCAGTCTCTGACCACCTGAAGTACGGCCGCGGAGAACGAGCTCAGTCAACTTCACCTGCAATAAGACAGCACAGCACAAAGGGCAGCCCGTCAGCCCAGGAAAACCGGCGCCGGGAGCCGGTTCTCCCCGCCGGGGGAAGCGCTGCGAGGGCAACGGGGTTCGGAGGGGTCCCGGGGCGGAGGGGTGTCATGGTGCGGGTCCGTACCTGGTCTAGGCGGAGTTGGAGGCGCTGCGGAGGCGCGGTCCGTGGGGCTGCGCCAGATGCTGCTGCTTCTGCCGGGTGGAGCGGACGGCGAGGATGGCCTGGCGGTTCTTGTACTGCACCATCTGCAGCGTGATCGCCGCGTTCCAGCCCTGCTCCTGCGCGCACCGAAAGTCGATCTCCTTCCCCTCGGCCATCACCACCGTGAAGTACACGTACTTGCCTTTCCGCTCCACGCAGTCCACCGTCTTCATGTTGGAGAAGTGCAGCTCCTTGATCTTGGTCGTCGGCTCGGTCGGCAGCGGCGGCTGGTGCTGCTGTTGTTGCTGCTGCTGCGGCGGCGGCGGCGGCTGCTGCTTGGGGGGGGTGAGGAGTAGCCCCTCCTCGGTGAGGATGCAGCGCTTCTTCTTCCACAGCTGCAGGAGCCCGTCGCTCCTCTTCTCCAGCACTCCCTCCTTCACCGCCTTGCAGCCGCTCTCCAGCATCCTCCTCGCATAAGCCGGCGGGGCCGAGGGCCTCCGCCCGCAGGGGCTG
>JASSUY010050368.1:0-14013 GCA_032466535.1 Forpus xanthops | reverse complement strand
CTAAGAGCTCATCTCAGTCTCCCCTCTGGCAGATTAAAGCCATTCCCCTTGTCCTGTCCCTACAGGCCCTTGTCCAATCAAAGCCCTTCTCCAGGTTTCTTGTAGCCCCCTTTAGGTACTGAAAGAGTGTTATAAGATCTCCCCTCCTTGCACCATCCTTACCAGACACCCCAGCCAGGAATTCCCACCGCCTGGATAATGCTGATCACCAGCTGGGCCATGAAGGTGAAGAAGAAGGCCATGAAGCTGAAGGAACTGTCTGTCCTGAAAGGGAAGGCTCAGTCACTCCCTACACCTCCATCCATGCTGCACCACAAGAGAAGGAAGATGCCCCCACATCTCAGACCCTTTAGAGGCAGAAGGTGCTGTGGCTTAGTGAGAGAATAGTGAGAAGCAGAGCACAAGAGCACAACTAAAGACAAGGGAGAAACTGAGAGAGGCTGAAGGAACACCTGAGAAAGCCACAGGGCATCCAACCCTCCCATGGCTCAGCCAGCTCTGCACATCAGGCCACTGGGCATCCATGTTCGGACACAGCTCTCTGCTCACACCAGCCTCACCCATCCCATATGGGGAATAAACACACCCCCAGCTCCTAGATCCGGGAATACTGCACTGGGGATCAATCTCAGCAGTGGAATAATCAGTACAAGTACCTTGAGGACTGGTGGAAAGCTATAAAAGAAGCCTCAAGGATGGGAGAGGAGGACAAGCTGGCACCCAACTGCCTCCTCACCACTCCCCTGGCACTTGGTGGAGGCACACAAAGGGTGTCTTGATATTGTGTGGCCTCAGGGCATCTCAAGCACCCTGGCTTTGAAGGTTAGAAAGTAAAGCTAAAGGGCTGGACAAAAAGAGCAGAAATATCCCCAGATCTTCAGGTAGTGCCCTAAGCTAAGCACTAACCAGTTGGGAAGGGAAAAAAACCCAAAAGCCCATGAGAAGCCAGGCTGAGGAGTGACCACTTACTTGAAAGCTTTGTAAATAGGTCTAAACCAGCAGACATAGGAGCAGGGCGTAAAGAGAATGAGCCAGAGAATTGCCAGTCCAAAATTAACAGCTCCACCGCCTCCAATGAGCCATGCGAGGCAGCCAACGAGATTCACTGCCAAGGTGATGCTGTTCACTGCAAACACACACACACACACAAAGGGCAGAGGAGCATGGACACAAGGATGTCAGTGAGATACGAGAGACCCCAGGGATGCCCATGTGGGGCTGACCTCCAGTCCTGGATGGATTACCCTTAAATTAAGCTGCCTGAGTGCACAAAGGATCCCCAGGCTGGCTCAGTTTCAGCTGAGGAGCAGGGGAAAAACATATATTGCTTAGAACTGTAATGCGTTAAGCAGGTCCAGGCCTCATGGGCCTCCTTAGGAAGAGCCACAGCCTCCCACTGCCTGCAATCTGGGGCACGTTTCCACCACCAAAAGGAAGCAGGAGGAATGCAAGTGCAGCTCCTTCCCGGCCTCCAGTTACAGCTTTGCTTGTGGAAGAGCTGCCTGAGCTACAGCCCCCAGCAGCCAATGCCCCGAGCTCCCTGTGCCCGCCTCGGCAGGTCAGGGGGGCAGTCCTGCCTGGGGTGAGGCAGCACAAGGGCTGGCACTGTGCAGCCCAGCGGGGCAGACACAGCACAAAGCAGAGGAGCCTCAGCTGCATCCTGACGCCTTGGGCTCTTAAGAATGAGTCATTATTTGGAGGAGCATGAAACCCCCTCCCACTGCTGCCCACAAGAGAGCTGCAGCTGCAGGAGAGGCAGCGGGGTGCTCGCTGCTCCCTGAGAACCCCGAGGGACCTTGCAGCCTCTGCTGAGTGTTTGTAGGCGAGCTGCAGCGCACAAACAGCCAGATCAGGCTGGGGAGGGTGCTGAACACCCCCGAGACAGCTTCCCCAGGGGGGCACAACTTCTTTTGCCTCCCTTTTCATAAGAAAGCTGCACAAAGTGACAGGGGAATTATCCCAGGGGCATGTACCTGATGGGATGTGGCCCCTAAAAGCTGGAGCAAGGCACAGCCCTGGGGATGCTGTACCAGAAGGAGAAAAACCCAGCCTCTTCAGTGCCAGCTCAGCTCTCCATAACCTGCCTCCAAAGCACGTGGCGCTCCCTGGGCATCAAAGCTTCTAAAGTTCAGGGAAAATGCCTGCTTAAGGAACTGAGTTCTTCTAAAAAGGAACAGAACGATGGTGCCAGCTTGCCCCAAGCAGCAAGCTCACATTTCTACATATGGGGTGTGATCTGTACCTCTATGGCTCTTCTCCCCACTCAGGGTTGATAAGGATGAGAGGTCCAGGGTAGTTTTAGGAGTTGGAAGACAGTGAGAGGTCTGTTAGCACAGCACGGCACACAGGGCATGCAAAAGGAGCAGGCAAGAACTGGCGTGGGGGGAAGCCTCAGGTTCCCATAGTTTGGATGTCAAGGTCACCCCAATGGTCCTTGGGCACTGAGCCAGCTCCACACCTCCACCCTGGAGGCTGGAAGGGCTGAGCGCATGGGATGCTGCAGCCCACACAGAATCAATCAGGTTGGAAAAGCCCTTTAAGCTCATCCAGTCCAACCGTTCCCAGCACTACCAAGGCCACCACTAACCCATGGCACTGAGGGCCTTGTCTCCACAGTGTGTGCACACTTGCAGGGACAGTGACTCCAGCACTGCCCTGAGCAGCCTGTTCCAATGCTGAGCTCCATCTAAACCTCTCCTGGTGCAGCTTGAGGCCTTTTCCTCTTATCCCATCCCTTGCTCCTTGGGAGCAGAGCCCAGCCCCCTCCTGGCTCCATCCTCCTCTCAGGCAGTTGTAGGGAGTGATCAGATCCCCCTGAGCCTTTCTTCTCCAGACTGAGCCCCCCAGGTCCCTCAGCCGTCCCCCTCACTCTGTGCTCCAGGCCCTGCACCAGCTCCATTGCCCTTTTCTGGCCCTGCTCCAGCACCTCAATGTCTCTCCTGTAGTGAGGGGCTCAGAACCGAACACAGGATTTGAGATACTGCCCCACCAGTGCCCATTGCAGGGGCACAACCACTGCCACATTGGTGCTGATACAGGCTGGGATGCTGGGGGCTTCCTGGCTGCTGGGCACAAGCTGCTCACGTTCAACTCCATCAGTCAGCACCCCCAGCTCCTTTCCCATGAGCAACTTCCCATCCCCAACAGGTTTTAACAAAAGACCCTGAGGCCTGGAGGGGCAGAAGGGCTTCCCCCGATCTTGCTCTGCTCTTCCAGCCAGGAGCTGCCTTTGGAGAGGAATGGAAACCACAGACCCACCCGAGCCCTTCTCGGCCACTCACACATCCAGAGGTAGTAAAGCCGCTTGGCCATGGTGCGGTGCTGTGGTGGGATTTCCGCATCGAAGTCCTGGTAGAAACATGGCTTCAAGGGGATGAACTTCGGCAGGGGAGGAAAGTTGTTCACTTTCTCTGCAATAGAGTTTCACCAGCATTGGGTACTGACAGAGCTGAACTAAATCAAGGTTTCCCACTGAGTCTTGTTCAGCCCCAGGAATTGATGCGTTTCATGCAGGAATTGAGGATTTACCCTCATAATTACCACCCCCAAGCACCAGACAGATTTAGCCAGCACTGTCCACATGGATCCCGCAAGCAGGGACACCCACAACGCTGTCAGGGACTAATGAGGTGATATGATCTCCAGTAACACCTCCTTTCAGAGGTGAGGGACAGCCACACCAGAGCCCCCCTGTACCTGCCATGCTGGCACACGCTCAGCCTCTCTGTTCCACAGGAAATGTGGGGGGGGACACCGGGAGCTTTCCCAAAGCTGCAGGAAAATGAGAGAAAACAAATGATGTCAAGAACTTTCACCTTCCTCCTGCTCCAAAACAGCTCAGGAAGGTGCTTTGCTTTGGCAACAGATGCACTATTCCCGCATCCAGGCTGTCTGCTGGCACCTGGCTTGAGGCAGAATAAATCCTGGCTCCGGCCTGAGGCTTCACACAGGTTAAAGCAGGAGATTAAGAGAAGATCCAGTGATGTGGGGCAGGGCGCAGGCTTCGCCTCCCACTCCCGACTGACCTACATCCAGCCCCCGGGAGAGCAGCCAGGCTGGATGGCAGGGAAAGGAAGAGGCCCACGAGGCAGCCTCAAACCCTCGATTTCATTACCTGGCCCCCAAACCAATTGATTTATTAATTCCTACGTTTACAAAGCATCCCAGCACAGGGAACTACCTGGCTGCACATGGTAGCACCCATCTCTGCAAGCCCAATTCCAGAAAGCAGGCTGAAAGGGAGCAGGGAAAGCAGCAGAAAATATCAGCTGGAAAAACCCAACAAATGAGTGGTGATTGTCACTAATGAGTCACTTCAGCGCTGGTTTAAGCATTACTCACAGCATTTGGAACCTGGTGCTGTGTCTTGCAGGTGGAGCTCAGAAAATGAAGCCAAATTAAAGCAAGAATCAAGAGGTTTTCAACCTAAGCCCGACGATGGCCACGCTGCCCATCCCACCTTGTCCTCTCCCAGGCTATCCCAGGTGGAGAAACAGCAGCAGGGAACACATTCCTCACGACACGGTGCTTGAGGATCGGATCGGGCGGGGGTCTCTTCTAACTCAGAGCCCTCCAACCATCACAAGGCAAACCAATCCCGCCACGTGCCTCCCGACGGCAGCCCACGGATGGCTCCAGGAATACGAGTGACGTCTCCCGTGCACGTGTGCCGGGAGCAGGGACACGCGGCTAAGGTGCCCCCGACTCCGGCTCCGCTGCTCCACAGCTTGGCAAGGACAAAGGGAATCCACACGATTTAGAGGGAAAAGCGCGATTTTTTGGGAGCGGGTGTTGCAATATGGGGTTTGCAAAGCTAAACCGGATGGATTCTGCAATGGAACGAGAAGGAGAAGCCCCGACACCCGCTCCGGGTGCCAGCACTGCACCGGGCGGCCCGGGGGGTTATGGGTTTGGGCTCGGCGTGGACTGGTGCCCGTGGGTTCCCCATGGGAGCCGCACGCACCAACCCTCCCACCCCAAAACCAGACGTGGGCTCCCCTCAATAGCCTGGCTATGGGAGAACGGCGGCCGCGCTCCCGCTCGGTTCTCGGCCCGGAGGTGCCCCCCCCCGCACCCGGTGGGCTGCAGGCGGGGAACGGGTGCAGGGAGCGGTCGGTGCCGCCGGGGGTCGCAGCCGAGCGCTGCCCCCGAGGCCGCTGCCCACGGCCCCGGCACTCACCCGGTGTGCTCTGACCGTGACTGTCCCCTCCGGTCCGGGGCCGCGGCGGGTGGCGGCTGCCCGCCCGCCTGGCGCTACTCCTGCCGCAGCGGCCGCTGTATCGCGAGAGCACAGCGCCGCCGCTGGCCGGGCTATGGGGACAGCGCCGAGATCTCGCGAGAGCAGTCACAGCCGCCGCTGTCCAGAGTCCTGCTGCCGCCAGCGGGAGGGGCGGGGCTGAAAAAGGGGAGGGCTATATAGGGTCCGGAGGCCCTATGGGGTCCCTATAGGGCTGTGGGGCAGCAATCCCCACCTGGGGCACAGCAGAGCCTCTATGGAGCACGGGTTTGGTGACCTCCGCAAAGGCAGCGCCCGGCTTCAGTGAGCGCTTGAGCCCAGAGCGTGAGCAGCAGCTCAGGGAGGGGATCTGCCCCTCTGCTGTGCTCTGGGGAGACCCCTCCTGCAGTCCTGATCTGGCTCTGGGGCAGCAGCACAAGAGGGATGTGGGGCTGCTGGAGTGAGAACAGAGGAGGCCATGGAGATGCTGTGAGGGCTGGAGCAGCTCTGCTCTGGAGCCAGGCTGGGAGAGCTGGGCTGGGTCAGCATGGAGAAGAGAAGGCTCCTGAAGGGGAGACCTGAGAGCAGCTCCAGTGCCTAAAGGGGCTGCAGGAAACCTGGAGAGGGACTCTTTATCAGGGACTGTAACAACAGGACAAGGGGTGATGGGTTTAAACAGGAGAGATTCAAACTGGGTATAAGGGAGAACTCTTTGCTGTAAGAGTGGTGAAGCACTGGCACAGGGTGCCTGTCATGGTTTAAGGCCCTCACACAGTTTTGTTCACTCACTCCCCCAGTGCCAGGGGGATGGGGAGGAGAACTGAAAGAATGCAACTCCCACAGGTTGAAATAAGAACAGTTTTAGTAACTGAGGTATAACACAAACCACTGCTGCTACCACCAATAATAAGAGAAATACAAGGAAAGAATACAATTGCTCACCACCTGTATACCTAGCCTCACCAAGCAGTGCACCCCCACCCTTCCGGATCTCTGCCCTCTCTTTTTCTCTCCTGGCCATGACGTGCTGTGGTATGGAATACCTCTTTGGTCAGTTTGGGTCAGGTGTTCTGTCTCTGCTTCCTCACGGCTTCCCCTCCTCCTTGGCAGAGCATGAGACTCAGAAAGTACCTGGTCAGACCAAGACATTACCAAGCAGTAACTGAAAACACTGCTGTTATCAGCACTGTTCCCAGGCCCAAAGTCAAAAACACAGCACTGCACCAGCTACCAAGGAGAAAAATGACTGCTGCTGCTGAACCCAGGACAGTGCCCAATCCTTTAACCAAGCACAAGGGAACTGCAGCAGCAAGGTTAAGCACGCACATGTTGCTCAGGTATGTGCACAGGTATGGGGGCAAGCCTGGTCAGGGAAGTAGGTATCCTAATGGGAAAACACTCTAAGAAAAGCTAGGCACTTTTCCTGAAAGCAGGAAGTATTCCGCTGTCCCAGGCAGGTCAGAAGCCACCATCCCCATCACCCTGTGTTCCCTTCTTGTCTGCCTCCCACCAGGAGGGGCTCCACATGGTCATTAATTAGAATCACAGAATGGTCTGGGTTGGGAAGGACCTTAAGATCTACTTCTAACCCTCTAATTAACGGCTTGTACAAAGGCCAGAGGGGATGCTGATTTCTTTTGCCATCAGTGCTAAGGTTAGGATGCATAGCAGGGAACTGACTGACCCATTCATGGGCTGGGGAGGGAGAAGACTAAATCCTCCTCCCTTCCTGAGATCCAGCTTTGAGCAACAGCACAGAGGGTCCAGTGAGGACAGTATCCCACCACGGGAAGGTGGCAAGGGCAGCAGAGCAGCTACATCTCATATCAATGAGTCCTGGTCACCAAACCCCCTTGTCAGATGAGTGGCATCGCTCCATAGGGATGTAATGAAGGAAACCTGGCAGAAACAGGGAAAACGTCTGTTTCACAGATGGCAAAATAGAGGGAAGCAGGAAAATCAGCATGCCACAATGACCCCATACCTGAGGGTCCAGCTGCCCACTCTAAACACCTTCTGGGTCTTGGCCCCATGCACAGCAACAGGAAGAACAAGCAGCAACAGGAGGAGGTTGGCTGTGGCTCCCTATTCTCACCAAGTGCCACTGCTCAGTCACATATGAGACCTCACGGGGGTGCTCTGGGACTTGGAGAGCTGCGCTGGCCCTGCCTACAGGCACCCAGCATCCTGGGCATCCAGCGCTGGCAACAGCCCCAGCCCTGCACCTTGTTCAGTGCAGTTATGAAGTGTCCCCTCACCACCAGGACAACAGAACTGCTTTATGTCCCTTATTCCTTGCCTCTCAAGCTTTCTCCCAACTGGATTTTCTCCCTACAAGCCTCAGGTCCAACTTCCCCGCTCATTCATTTGGGGATGGCCAGTGATAGAGCTCTTCTTGCCCACCCCATCTCCATCTACCTGTAGTCTTTACAGGAAGTATTGCATCCTCTCTTGGGTCCTTGGGGACATCCCAGTGTCCACCCCACACTACCTGAGCAGGTGTTCAGGTTCAACTAAGAGCGCAGGTCAGCCAGAAAGTGGGCAAGTTCAAAGCTAAACCATGAGATCAATCTGCAGGTGAGGCCCACAGAGCCCAACCTAGACACAAGGATTACAGCATCCCACCTAGAGTCCAGTTGTAACATAGCACAGATCAGAACTAAAGCCCCTGGGCTGAGCTTAAATAGAGTTCCTGGGCCATGGCCATGATGGGAAGGGGTGTTCCAGGTGTGGCTGCTCAGGACCATTAGGGTTTACTAACACCCTCAGGGCCCTCATACCATCATCCTACTTATTAGGCTATAGCTTTGTAAAGGGATGGGTCCCATGGAAGGTTTGTTTTCTTCTTTTTAAACTGTCTCCTTACTCAGAATGAGGATTATTTTAAGCTCTGCTGCTTTCCCTTTATGTTAGGAATAAAGGAGTATCCTTTACTGCCTTAGCCTGCAAGGAGCTGAAGCTACTCCAAGGTGCTCCTGCTACCCTAAGGCAGCCCCTGCCCCCTTGAGTCACATCTTCAGGGTGCTGGTGCTGGGGAGCAGCAGGTCCCAGCCCCTGGTTCAGATGGAGCACCCCAGGCTCCTGGGGCTGCATCAGCTCAGGCGCCAGCCTGCCGCTGGGTGCAATGTGATGAGCACCAGAGACCTGAGCTGGGCCGATGTGACGCAGAGATGGCCCAGACTTTCCTTGTATCGGATGCTCCCACTTTCCAACCCACTTGCATGCAGGGAGCCTCGGGTGAAAGAAAATATAGAGAGGGCAGGTGAAGGACAAGGGTTTGGGTTACTGCTCCTCTCCAGCTGCCCTGCTCACCATTCAGAACATATTTCTGGGGGTTTTCCCCCCCTTGCACAGGCTTGCCTGGGGCTGGTGTCAGCTCTGACTCCATGCAGCCCTCTCCATCCCATCCCTGTCAGCCTCCATCTCTGGCTCCTCTGTTAGAGGGCCCTTCTAAGCTCACACTTCTTGGGGCAGAGGGTCCTGCAGGGAAGGGGACCCCCAGCCCTGTGAGATGCTCAGAGAGACACTGCTGTGGGAAAAGCAAGGAAGAAACCAGTCCCTGGCTCCTGCTGTGACTGGAGTGGATGCTCAGGGAGTACAAACAGTGTAATTGCTTTATTCCTATCCTTCCTTCATTCCTTTTTACCATTTTAAATGACTGTTTAAAACACATTGTGACATTTTAAACATCTTGATTCCCAGTGTTTCTTTCCTGGTTCTCCCTATGGCTGGAGCTGCCTGTGCCTTTATCCCCCTTGTCCCTGCTCTTCCTCCTCTTCCCACCCTGCTGTTTGCTACTGCTGAGCTCATTTCAGCTATTCCTTTGCTTGGAACAGCCCATCCACTCTGTTGTCCTCCACCAAACAAGCTGACAGGCTAATGAATGGCTTCAGATGGTAATTAGCAATGGAGTTGCTAATAATGAATTGCATTTACATGTTAGGCGCTGCAGAGGAAAAGCAAGACCCTGCCATCAATGCCCCTTTGGGGGCTGCAGAAAGGCTTTGCTGTGATTTCACCTCCTCTGCCTCAATTTCCAAGGCTTCACTGAGTGGAGTTTGTGAAGCAGCAATTACAGGCAATGGGGGAAGGTGCCCCACACCATGGAAAATGGGCCACGGGAGGCAGGAGCTGAGCCTGGGCCATGAAAGAAGGGCTGAAGGTGTCATCCAGCATGGGGATCCATCCAGCTCACCTGGAGACCTGGTGCTGTTGGTTCTTGGTGGCCACAACCCCTTCATGTGTAAATCCTGCGGGATTTCTCAGCTCCCTGACTTTACAACGCCCTGTGGATGTTGCTGAAATCCTCCTTGGTTGTTTTCCCTGCATCTTTTGAAGGCAGCAATTTCCCAGTATGCTTAATCCATCCCTGCCTGCCCAAGGAAGGAGCCAAGCGCCTGCTGCAGTGATGCCATAAAGAGCCATCGAGTGGAAAAGGGGTAAAGTGATGTTGTTTTGTCTGCTATGAGCAAGAGATTCATGGTGGAAGCACAGCAACTAGGCATGCACTGGGGGGGGGTGGGGAGTGACGCTCCTGCCTCAGTTTCTCCTCTGTGTTAGCTGGGTCAGGAAGAGATGTTTGGGTTTTCCCCAAGCATCTCATCCCAGGTGAATGACACACTGGTGCTGACCCCATCACTCACTGGACCCCCATGTAGGGCAGCAGTACCCCAGAAAGAAGCTTTGGGGACCAGAGGGACAGCTGCATCCTGCCCTGCCACATCCCTCACTGCACTGCCATGGAATAGATTGATTTAGTTATGTATTTTTCAAGCCCTGCTCAGAGTGAAAACAATCCAGAGGCTGGTAAGATTTGACTGCAAGGCAATACTCAGCATGTCTTTCCACCGTGCAATGATCCCCTGGGCCATGGGGCATGCAGGGGACAGGCAGGTGACAGGGGCACACAGAGGGGAGCTGGGGCAAGGACAGCACCTCTGCCTGGGGAAGGTATTGGGAGCAGAAAGGGGAGATTCTCCTGGCCTGTGATGGGTATCTCTGGGATGTATCCAGTCAATGTGATGCTGACTCCTCACTGGGGACATGGAGGTGAGAAGAAACAGAGGAAGGAGAGAAATGCCATCCACCAGAATTTATCCCAATAACTTCTCTGATGGCTAATAAGGGTTGAGCTCAAGCACCAAAGTACTTCCCGAAGTACCTGCTGCATCTCCGTGCCATCCCTGGCCTCAGCGCGGCCAGGACTTCTCATCCCTCTGGGAATGCTGCTGGAGAGAGGGCAGGCAGACAGGCCAGCTGCCTGCAGTGTGCTGACACTTGCAGTTAGCAGCCAGACCGTCCTTGAGAGGAGGAAGCGTGGAGAGAAGGGACCAGGTTCTCTTTAAGGGGGCAGGACTCCGGGAGCATCATGAAAGCCAAGACTGAGCTTCTCTCTCTGCCCTTCCTCCTTCCCTGCCTGCTGCTTCCCTGCTTGCATGCTCCCGGGGAGGGACTGAGCTCCCCTTTGCCATCCTGGGCTCTCAGTGCAGGGCAGGGATGAAGGCAGGACCTGGGTGCTGGGATAGGAGGGTGAGCAAGGGGAGGAGGAGGAGGCAGAGGAGGGGAGGGCGAGGATCAGCTAATTACACAGAACAGCTCTGGGGGCTCTGCTGAAGTCCAGAATGAAGCAAAGAGCAGCGGAAGCAAGTGCTGCAGTGGGAGCGGAGCAGCATCACCGAGAGCTGGGGCTGGCTGGGAGCAACCAGGGGTACCCAAGGGATACTGCAGCCCCATATCCCCAGGGAACAGCCTCCGGCACAGCCATCAGCTCCTCTGCAGCCAGCCCCAGGCCAGGAGAGAAGGGGCTGGTGGTCCCGAGGGTGCAAGGTTAAATTCAGCCCTGCTGCAGGCTGGGCTGGAGGGCAGCGGAGCCTTGCCATGGTCCAAAGGGGCTAGGAGCCTGAGTGGATCCACCGGGAAGGGGTGACAGATGGCTGCTGAAGGAGGGAGAGCCAAGCCTGTCACGCAGTCCAGGATGGAGAACTTCCGAAAGGTGAGGACGTCGGAGGAGGAGAGCCCACTGCCCTTCCCTGACCTGCCGCCGGACGTGGTGGAGATGAAAGTGAAGGAGGGCAGCAAGATCAGGAACCTGATGAACTTCGCCATGGCCCAGATGGAGCTGAAGGGCAGGCGGCAGATCATCTTCAGTGGCTGTGGCAGGGCCGTTACCAAGACCATCACCTGTGTGGAGATCATGAAGCGGAAGCTGGGAGGGCTGCACCAGGTCACCAAGGTGCGCTATAAAACCTTGCTGGAAGTCTGGGAGAACCAGGACCCACTGCCCGGAGGTGGGGCACAGAACCTGACTGTCCATAAGAACGTCCCCTCCATCTGCATTCTGCTCTCCCGGGACCCCCTGGATCCCAACCAGACTGGCTACCAGCCCCCTGAGCCCTGGCACGGGCTGGAGCCACAGCTCAGCCAGGCAGGAGAAGACATGTCTGGCTCCTCCAGCAAGGGGCTGAAGCGGCCCCTGCCACCTCCCTGCGAGGAGCTGCTCACCAAGAAGCTGCAGGTACAGGTACCCGATGGCCAGAGGGGCTCAGGGAACACTGATCACCAGGCAGACCATCACCACTGAGCACCACCACCCACCCCGACCAGCCCCATGCTGAGTAGAGGGTATGCTGGAGGAGTTTTAGCTGCTTTGTGGTTGACAAAGGCAGTATGAAGCCTTGCTTTTGGGTCACAGCGTGCTGCAGGCTCCCCCCAAGGTGTATCTGCTTGTCCCCACATCTGGGGTGAGGGTTAAAGGGTTAAATGCACCCACTTTCAGTTATAGACTGAGGTGTATTGGTCACCCTATAGTGATAATGCCACCCATCTCCAGCCATGTTCCTGCAGTGACTCCCATGGGTGCCAGAGCCTTTCAGAGCAGGGTGCCCAGACTGGGGAAGGCAGCTGCACATCCTTACTCCCCGTTGCTATGTCTCAGCCATCAGGAAGACTGTTTGGCCCCAAGCTCACTGGAGTAACACCTTCATCATCAAAACTGCTGCAATTACACCCGCGGAGGAGCTGTCAGGGTTATTGATGCCGGGCTCAGCAACCTGCGGTGCTGCGATTCATCCTGAATGAAACACACAAAGGAAGAGATGGAACAGTGGGAAAATAAACCAGCCCTCCTCCTCCTTCCTCTTCTTCCCACATTGGATGTTCAGGTCTTTGCTCTCCCAGAGGTGTCCAAAGGGTCTGGAGCTGGGGTGAAGCGCCCATTGGAAGCTGTGGGCAATGGGAGCATTCAGTTGGATGCTTGTTGTGGCTGAATGCAGTGCCCAAGACTGTGAGGTGTTGGGGTTCTGGGAAAGCCTTTTGGAGCAATGTTTCTGCTGCTTCCAGGGGTAAAGGGAGGTGTATGGAAAATAAAAGCTCTTTGGAAATAGCTTAATATGTCTACAGGAAAACATAGGGGATCACCTTGGCTGCTGGCCACAGCACAGACCAGCACAGCGAGGGATGCTGCTGATCCAGGACAAGAGGATCCCAGCTGAGCCATGGTGGAAAGGGATCGGGGCCTCCTGTGTGCTCTGGACACAGCCTGGCACTGCAGGGAGGGCAGGGATGGAGTATGGGTGAATTACACTGGAATTATGAGCATACCCTTTCTACACGCCAGCTGGGAGCGATGCTGCTGAGCATCCTCTTTTGTCCAGGGCTTGCTTGTCTGGGAACAGGAATGAAAGCAGATGAGGGGAGCGAGGAGGAGGAGGAAGCAGGGGTCCGTTTTGTTTGGCAATGACCTTGTTATCTCCCTCCGCAGGCTCCCGCTTATCTCCCCTGCTGCAGAACGATTCACTTCACCTCTCTGCCGCTGGGCCGTTGAATGTTAATTTCTCCTCTAATTCTTTATAATGGTTTTCGGTGCGTTTGAGGCTGTGCTTTGGGCTCCGTCCTTCCTCTCCTTGATGTAGACGCCGTTCAGGTTCAACGCTCTGCCCCACACGCGAGCTGCAGCACCGGGGTACAGGCTCCTATCCCGAATGTACTGAAAAATCAGGATAATAAATATCAGCTTTTGAAAACGCTGGGATCAGAGCCTAAAGCCCCGCACCTCCCAGCCCTGCCCCGCTGCTGCTCTCACTGCTCCCAGCCAGGGCAGGACACAGCAGCAGACTCACTCATCTCCGTAATTTGTTAATGTGCAAACTTGATATAGATCCATTTTACACGCAGGCAGTTCCAGTTTCAGAGAGGATTCCATCCTCTTCATTCGCTGCCTGCGGACCAAAGGGTTTCCTGCGTGATAACTGCTAACAGAGACCGTAACCCGAAATGAGAAGCATTTAAATAGCGCGGTGCCATCTGGCGCCGCAGCTCCCGAGGGGACATGGCGAGGACCTGCGCTGCGGAGCCAGCCACAACCCTGGGACCCTCATGAGGCGATGCTGAGCCCAGCAGCGATGGGAACGCGGAGCGATGGAGGCTGAGGGCACTCAGGGGCTAGGTTTGGGAACAACGAGGTGACAGCAGAAGCTTTATGGGACGGATGGGGCCACTCAGAGCCGCGCTGCGCCCCATCTTCCCCTCAGAGCGAGCCGAACCCCCAGTGAGAGCTGGCAGCACAGCGATCACGGCACCCCACGCTCCCTTATGTCCACCACCCTCAGGGGCTGAGTGAACGGGGCCGATATTACCACACGAACAGCCCCTGCTGGCCCGTTCCCATACACCACAAAATGGCGGCAGGAGCCCACCTCCCTCAGCCCCGCCCCTGCGGCTTCCCTCCGTCACGCGTGCTGCGCGGCTTGTCCCCGCCGAGCCACCATAGCCGCCGCCTCCGTCCTTCCCGCCCTCCCTGC
>JASSUY010050364.1:0-30856 GCA_032466535.1 Forpus xanthops | reverse complement strand
AGTGAAGCCATGCTGGCTGTCACCAAGCACCTTGTTGTTTTTCATGTGTCTCAGCATGCCTTCCAGGAGAATCTGCTCCAAGATTTTGCCAGGCACAGAGGTGACGCTGATTGGTCTGTAGTTCCTTGGGTCATCCATTTTCCCCTTCTTGAAAATGGGGGTTATATTTCCCTTTATCCAGTCATCAGGGTCTTCATCTCACTGCCATGATTTTTCAAATATGATGGAGAAAAAGGAGGTTGAAGCAAAGAGGTAAGTGATACAGAATTAAATAAATACTAGAAATTTTCTACTTCTTGTGGGTCAATTTGCTCCTTTATAGTTATAGGCTTCCTAGGCTAAACAAACTAAAAGTCCTTAGTCACATGGAAGAAAATAATAACTGGATATGAGCTAAAGGACATCTGGTTAGAAAAGAGGAAGGATGATCAGTTGCATCAGGGGAGGTTTAGATGGGCTATTCGGGAAAATTTCATCACCAAGAGTTATCAAGCTTTGGAACAGGCTTCCCAGGGAAGTAGTTGAGTCATTGTCCCTGGAGGTGGGGCTAGACTCATGGCTGGACTCGACAATTTTAAAGGTCTTTTTTTAACCTAAATGATTCTATGATTCTATGATCTTGTAAACTGTGATGCAGAAGTGAGAACATCTTCAGCAGTCCCACTGTATATGTTTAGCACATGTGTCTAAGGGTTTCCAGCATGAATTCCCATAGTTCTTTCACAAAGGCAGGAGACTGTTTGGCAGCATCTGTTAAAAACATTTCTAGCTATTCTATACTCATACTCTGCTTAGGCTGTTACTGAGTATGGCCTTTAAAATTTTAACCATACTAGTATAGATGTTCTGAATTGGGTTTTTAAAGTTTGGCTACATGTCCAATTTACTTCCTCTTTGATCTCTCATAAGAAATCCATTTTTTTTATGTGGTTGTTAAGTAATGTAGAGAATTATCCAAACTGATGCCTTCAAGGCATACATCTTGTTGTCTTTAACTGGTTCAGAGATCTTTTCCAGAAAATTAGAAGGCAGACGGTAATTGGCTGTAATGCAGTGACGCATTGGTACCAAATTGTATGACATGGGTAAGTCACAGATCTCTGCTGTAGAGTAGTTATGTTTTCAAGTATGATGAGACACCTGTTCTAATTATAAAGAATTACTTCAAATGAGGCAGTTGACCCACAGGAGTGATACAATGTCAATATCTGGAACCAAATGAACATGACATGCATGTACTAAATATTAAATATGTATTAAGCACTAATTATAGCAAGTAACATAGCAAAAAAGAACTAGAGGAAAATGCATTTTTTGACATTCTGATCAAAATTTAATCTAAATTGTCTGCAGGTAGTAAAAACTGTTTTCATCTGACTTTGGGACCCTGAAAATAGATATCTAATTTAGATTATCATCCATCTAGGTTTATCTCCTCATTTTGATTTGTCTGATTCATGATCTTGCATAGGTTGGCTCTTGCTTCTGGTAGTACTACCTGTACTGTTTGCTTGGTTATCTTATAAATAACCAAATAAATATGGATGAGTTTATTTTCTCAGCACCACTTCTGCAACAGTGATAAATGTCACTTTCCATCTGTCCTCTTCTTTGTATCAATGGTCTGAATAAATATATCATATTAGAATTAGTAAAAAAAACTTATCTCAGTTGAATTACTATCCAAGAAATAATAATTAACATCTATATTTTGTTCATAAGCTTTATTCAGATGAACATCTCTACAAATACACCTCTAGGACAGTTACAGAACTGTATAATTAGATGACTGTAATGCATTTCAAGTATGAGTATAGCATCCAATAAAGTCATCCAATTTGACTTCCAAATCACAGAAAATTAGGGGATATGTCTGCAATATCTGCTTTTAGAACGCTGTAATGGTAATACTCCGTCCATACAAAACAGCTGCACAGTGTTGACACCACATTGACTTGGAAAATGTTTTAGTAGCTTATTTATCCTTTTTTTTTTTTTTCCTTAACATGCAACTGTAATTTTGCAATATGGGATAGGGTCACAGCTTCATTTTGGAGTCTTCTCTAACTGCTTTCCTAGTTGTTACTAGGCAATACAGAAAATAGGTTTAGCAATAGATTATTTTGAAAAAGGATATATATGTGTGTGTGCATGTGTGTGTATATCTATATATATCTCCCTCTCTATATATATAGATATATATGAAGGACTTGTAATTTCTTGCTTTCAAAATATTATATTGTTCTATGGAGCTGGTTAATATATTGCACAGTAGTATATGTCTGCAGAATACTTCCCCTACGTTAGTAATTACTGCTTGTATTATTATTTATACCAGAAGCTACAGTTATGAAACAAAACTTTTTTATTCTAACTTTTATAGAGTTAAAAACCCCCGTTCTGCTGCAATACCAAATGAAACAGAATCTATAGCTATAGACAGAAAGATGGAAAAAACACAGTTATTAGTAATCAGGTAGTTAGGGCACCAAATTCAGACAAGGTTTTTGTGTACACATCATATCAAATAAATAATTTTATAATGATGAGACTGAGCAGAAATTTCTGCTAAATGTAAAGGAGATAACACAAAGATCTATGTTGGAATGTAATGTAAGGACAACTGAAGTTCTTATATGAACTTTGGAGGCTTGAATCAATATACCAATGTTGAGTGGTACCAAGAGATGATAAAGAGTGCAGATAGATAACAGAAGACCTTGAAAGAAAACACACTCAGCAGTTCAAAGAGAGAGAGATATGTTCATAATGTCAGGTCAGATAATTGATCTATCCAACACTATTTGGAAGAAATTTTTTTAGGGGCTAGAGGAACAAGTGGTACAGTATCCATGTTAGGAAAATCACTATTTCTCGGATGAAAGTCATAGATATGTGAAAGGGTAGCAAAGAGTTTATCTTAAAGATAATAACTAGAGACACTTGACATTATTTACATCGGGCATGGATGTGAAAACTTAGAGAGATACAAATTATAAGCATGGATCTAATGAGGGAAGGCAAAATTATGAGACTGTAAAGAAAGAAGATGCAAGGGAAGATTTGAGGGGGAAAAAAAGGTCTCCTATGGTTTTGTTGAGAGACATAAATAAGATTTTAGTCTAAAGAGGCCTGGAGGAGGAAGTAGACTTATGGGGTCATCAGCATGGAGACAGTAGTTGCATCTGTCCTTGCAAATGAGATAATACAGAGCTAATATGGAGATAAAGAGAGAAAGTCAGGAGAGGAGATGTCTCATTGAATCCTTCTGGATGAATCAGAAGAGAGAATACAGTAATACCAGAAGGATGAGCAAAAGCCCTTAGTAGACAAGGTTTTACAAAGAAAACCAGTGCTAGCTATTGGTAAAGTGCCTGTCACCTCAGAGGATGTGGGTCTGACATCTGGCTAAGAAATAATCTCTCGAGACTCATAGAAACTGTTCCATTGCAGTGCAAGGGACAGAAATTAGTCAGAAAAGATAAAAGATAGAATTAGAGGAAATAAACCACAGAGGAGAACTGCTGCTAATGTGCTGACTATGTGTAGAAGCTGGAAGTACAACAAGAGGAGACTGAATAGAGGAACCTGAGTCTGGGGATTATTTACAGAATAATGTATTTAGTATGGTGAGAAATTAAGGAAAGTGGAAACAAGAAAATGAGTTGCAGGTTAGAGATCAAATAACCATCAGTCTTGTCAAGATTCATTGGTCATAAATGATATTGGGCCAAACAATGAGGATTTAAAGCTAGACATTAAGCCTTTTGCTCACAACTTTGACTATCTTATTCTTTCCAGTGCAGCAGTTCAAAGCAACTTGTGACTGGTATTGTGGACCTTTGCTTGGCTGAGAAATACCTTTCACTCTATGCCTTTCTCTGAAGTTTTTTTCAGAAAATGACATGAGTGGCTTTCTCTAATCTTTTGTGTTTGGAAATTGTACTTTTCTCCTTTTTTTTAATTCTAAAATCAATTATGTTTTCCCAATGTAACACATTATTCTCATAATTGGGTGGGACATGAAGAATATATTTAATTAATTTAATTTATTAACCATGCAAGCATCTATCTGATGTGGCCGGTTGGTTTCAGCTTAGATGCTCTTAGTAGAGTCAGACAAGCACCATATTTCCATATTAGTGTAATTATAAAGCATGTTAGAATACATTGCCTTAATTAAGAGAGAAGGAATTAAACTTCCAGAGAGGATCTCAAATATATCTGTTGTTCTTGTAAAACAAAATTAACACCCCATGCCTATTCATCATCCTGCTCAATAGGAGTCATCCTGTTTCCTACAAATCTAGGAAGCAGCTTGTTTGATCTGGACAATCTGCAGGAATCACTGCTGCAACAGTAGCTCAGTGTCTCTCCTGTTAAATTTAGATAATTCCCTATTAGTCCTTTGCAGTTTAAGTAACTTCCCCATTGTTGCTAACAGGTCGCTCAACATGATAACTTAACCTCAATAAACATGTGCCACCCCAGCTTCCATTATGCTTGTAAATGATAAAGACAAAGAAAACATCAAGTTGCTCTAGAAGCATAACATCTAATGAAGGTCATTTTTCAGTATATGTATTGTGTCTTTCACTGACAGCATTAATCCAGCTTTCTTGTATAATCCCTGTGGGTCCTTTCTGCTAATTTGGCGGTACCACCCTGAGTACCACCATCCTCTCCCTATGCTTATGGCTTTTAGTGGTGACATGGTTCTGAGCTCCCAGGGTGCTGGTGGCTGGTGCTCAGAAGGTCTCTGTCTGACCTCACAGGCCTTGCACTGAACTCACAGCTCTTGCACTGAAAGCAGAGCTTGTCCTTCTCTGGGGACATCCTTCTGGCACACTAAGTCTGCTACTGGCTTTCATGAAAATTATATCAACTCAATACATTTGACACTTCTTGTCTCAGTCGAATATGGTTGCAAATTGTGAGGTGCCTGGGAAGTCAGGACAATAGGGCAGAGAATGGCTTGCTCCTCCAGAAACCTAACTGCACATGGGAAACTAAAAACCAATGGAGAAAAATACAAGCATATCACATTTCCCATTTCTGTTTCTTAGTGGTTATGAATGGGCAGCTTTGCACTCCCCCTAATATCTGCATGATTTTCCCCTAAAGCAGATTGTTCATGAAAATCATTGGGGATTTTTTGCTGTTTCTCAGTTATCTCCAAATCTCCACCAACTGACACAGTTATAATATTTCACTGGCAAACTACAAGATTAATTTTACATTTTTCTTGTCTTCTAACTGAAGCCAAATAATCTGGGTTTAGTTACTGCAAAGTTTGAGGGGATTTAGAGAGAAGGAAGTCAGCTCTGAAACAAGTTGGTGTGCGGAGTATTTTTTTGTTTTATTTTTCCCAAATTTTCACTCTTTGTAATTTAAAATTCCCTGCAGTGAGTGCTGACTTCTACATTAGGGGAAAGAAATACCTGATTTCTGGTTGCCTATAACAAAAGGGGCATTGCTTTAATTTGCAGAGGAGATACAGGCTTTTGTTAGATATTTGCATCTCACAGATGGTGTTCACTCAACTATGAACCACCATGAACTCAAGGGTCCTGAAGCCTTTTGCAGACATCTTGAATGAGATGAGACCCCTCAGGACCAGGATGTGGGACTGTTTGGTGTGTGTTGTCACTGACTGGTGTATTATCTCACAATTCCAAGACACTACGTATGACCAAGTCTTGGATACAAGGTCTCTTTGCCTTTAACTGCCTCACATATTTGGCATGTTAAAAATTGACATTTGCTTTCTCAGCAGGCTAATGAGATTCCACTACTGGAATGGAAATGAATAAAAAAAAATAATTCTCATCCTCTGTGAGGTCTAGATATTTGCAGCTCAGTAAACTTTTCACATGCAAAATATGCTAATACTTCTGCATTATATGTCCATACAGCCCCAGCACTCTTGAGCAGAATTTGTCTTTATGATGGATTAAGCATCTTCAGTGGGACAAGGGTTACCTCACATCCTCTCATCACGCTCTGTGGCAATGAGCTCCCTGGCCCAGTCAGTGTCTTTGGACCTATGCTGCTCAACTTCTACACTGACTCACACATTGCAGGCTTTGGATTCCAGGCAAGATACAGAGCAATTGGTGAGTAGCCACTGTCCGGGGCTTTATGAAATATTCCAGCTGGAGAATGATTCAATGTAGGAAATGTTGTACTTCATTTTGGAAATACTTTACATGGGTAGAGGTGGTCCACATTTCCTGTGCATATGCCCAGGAGGAGCCCTCAGGACCAGGATGTGAGACTGTTTGGTGTGTGTTGTCACTGCCTGGTGTATTATCACACAATTCCAAGACACTACATATGACCAAATGAGGAACTGAAATACTTCTTCTTTGCTGTAGAAAATAAATGCAACCCATTTTAGCAGGATTTTTCTGTTTGTTTTGGTTGGGCTTTTTACAGCATTTAAGGAGAAACATCTCCAGTTTATTTAACTGGGTTTAAATAAAAGATTGTATCACATACAGGAGAATGGTCTGAATCTTAGTTGTACTAAAACTATGCATGGGAATCAGAACAAGATCTTTAAGTGTACCCAGCTATATGCATCTATTTAATGACCCTCTTGCAGTGTGAGGTATTAATGTACATAAAATTTGGCATCTAGACATATTTTTATTTTTATTTTTGATAAATATTTTCACTGAAACCTTTTGTCATTCACATGCGATCTCTTTTGTTTTAAAGCAAAAATATGTACTAGAAAAAAAGAAGTTTCCAGCTGAGTTTAGAATTTACATCTGCACTAATATAAATATCCCAAAAGATTAATTTTCTTTTCAAAACCAATTTTAGTATTTTCTGGGTTTAGCTTGTAGAGACAGTCCTTGGATTTTTGAAAGCATCGTTTTCTAACTGCAGAGAAAAGTGTGAGATCTTTGCTTTGGTATTTTCCTTAATGCATTCCTCATGTTCAAAGCCACAGCAAAAGCATAAGGCCAAATTCTTTATATAAAATGAATGGCCTTATACAGATAAGACAGAGGGAACGGCACTGAGTAATGACAATGTGCAGTTACTCATGGAAAAGGCCTTCATAACACATTCAAGACTGTTGCTGCTATCTGACTTGTGACTTCTGACATTTAAGAAAGATGACTGCAGCCTTACTAGCTTGCTGTATACAGAGCAAACTCTAGCAATTAACATTCTTCTTCCCTCTAGTTGTATTGTTTGCTGAAAAAAAAAAATGGAAAATGCTTCCCCCTCCTAGTGTAGAATAATGCTGATTCTTTATCCTCCCAGCTCCTGTCCTTCATCTGCCAGTGCTCCAGGCTGCTAGCCTTCATGCGGCTGAGGAGCTGTAGCCAGCAGCACCCTGTATGGAACTCCCTTTGTTAAGGCGGTGGTTTGAGCAATGCCATGCTCTTTAAAGCATGAAAAGCTGTGTATGGCTTTGAGCTATTTATCAACAGAACACAGGGAAACGTTTTTTCCTAAGTTAAGATTGTAAAATAAGGGCTGAAGCTAACAATGGTGATTAGAGTTGGTTTTATAATAGTTTTTGTTCCCTCAAGCATTGAAGCTGGGAACAAACATTAGCCACATCCTGGCCTCGTCAGCATCCGTGGTGTGAAACCCAGAGAAGCCAAGCAGTCCCTTTAGTTCATGACTGCAGAGTTTAACTTGCTCCTCAGCCGGAGAGCAAGCATGTGGTCCTCCACTGCTGACAAGTCTCAGCACAAGGTGAGGTGGGGAACAGCCCCAGGGGTTAGTGATACCTGGGGCCTCCTCTCTGCCTTTCTGCACAGAGCAAATGCTACACGAATGCTCCAGCCCTGCTGGGAGATGGAAAGGTGATGAGCATACAATTATTCCAGAAAAGTCAGGAGCAGGGTTAAGTGCCAAACTTTCAGAGGCTTTTATGGGGCCAGGGTTTGAATGAAGGAATGTGTTTGCCACCTATCAACCATGTTTCTCATGGCAAGCTAGAACAGATGCAAAACTACTCCAGACACACGTCACTCACACAGCTGCATGATGCACTCACATTATCACGCTGCTCCCTAGTCCTACTGCAGCACACTTGAAATCAGTCTCAGTCTTTTTGTCCACCAACACAGAGCTGTTGTCATTTGGTATAGACTAGTAACAGCCTGTTGCTTCGATACAGACTAGTTTGCCACTGCAAAGCACAACCTGAAAGATATTTTCATGTTTACCAATTCTAGGCATGACAGTGAAGACTGCTTCTAATCTACCCAGGGCTTTTCTTTCCTTATGGTAAAACTCCTGCAAGAAATAAGAGAATTAGGACTAAACTAGTATTCAGAAATTAAATACTCTTTTTTCTTTTTCCCTACAGCTTGTGGTGGCGTTTTCAGTGGTTCTGTTGGTGTTATCAGCAGTCCAGCCCATTCAGTTCTTGATTATCACAACAACATGAACTGTTCATACTACATCACAGTTGGAATCAACAAAGTAGTGTCCCTCAAGTACGTAATCCAAGTTCAGATTGTCATCAAGGGGAAAGGAAGATCTCTTATTCCAATTAAAGAGAGCAATTATGGAAAATCTTCTCCCTGTCTTTCCTTTTCCAAGGGGGAAGTGTCACTAAAATGATAAATGGCTACTGAAGGAATCTTTATTAACCTCAGGCTCCCTTCCGTCTTTCTCTGCAACTTGTTATGTGCAAAACATCACCTTTGGTTATCAGGAGGATTCAGTCAGTCTTTGAGGAGTTATGAGACTCCTGTGAGTTTATGTAAGAAAAAAATATTCTTTTAGAAGGCTGGTACTAACTTTATAACCCAAGTAAATACCCAAGTATAGTTCTGAGTCTCTGCTATCTTGCCTAAAAGAAGGATAAGCCTGCCAAAAATCTTGCCACTGAGAAAGTAAAAGGTGGGTATATTCTTTTGACACATATATGCTGATGGCGAATTAAGAGAACGTTTCCCAACTAAGCAGAAGACTCAGCTGATCTGCACTCTGAGCCTGCATTTTAAATGCCCCTCACGTGCCCAAAGAAATTGCAGCCTGAGCAATTTGCAGAAGTGATGGAGGGTATGTTTGCACGGGGGAGATCTGCTGCTTCACAGAAAGCTGAAGTATACTGACAGTTTGCCTTGCAAACAGCCTTGCGGGTGAGGGTTGTAATTTCTGAGGCTGGTTGACTGGAATGTTTTGCCATGCAGTTAGTAGTTCTGCTTGCTTGTTCCTGAAGAGAAATATTTTGTCTGTTTATGGCTTTGGCTATTGCTATTACTTGGACCTTTCCTCAAACACTGAAACTGTATATAACACAGGAACAGAAATAAAAATGTGCTACTTAAAGCTCCAAATGTATTTTACAGATTCAACAGCTTCCAGCTTGAAATATCTCCCTCTTGCTACAAAGACTATGTGGCTGTATATGATGGCTCAGACACCCATGCTCCTCTCCTCGGGAAATTCTGTGGCTCCACACTGCCTCCGAATATTACGAGCTCCAGTAATAACTTGTTCCTGGTGTTTAACACGGACTTCTTTGGAGCAGATAGGGGATGGAAAGCATCTTTCAGGGAGACCTTAGGTAAGAGTATGATCAGACTCCCAAACCCAAGAGTTTGCTGGTAGGTAATCTCCTTTGGTGAGGAGTGGTTATGGTCTCCCTCACCTGGGGTGCTGGAAACAAAAGAATGTTTCTGATCTTAAAAATATTGGCTGAACTAAGGTAAATACTAGGCTTTATGGGATCCCTGCATTCCAGCCCTGGTTCTGAACTAATTCCTTTTATTCTTTGCTAACCTTTTCCTGCCTTTCTGAAGGAACAGGCGTTTCTTGGGTGACCAAAGCTTAGCAGAACCCAAAGGCCCTCTCTTTTGGAGGAAATCTGGCAATACCAGAGAATTCTAATTCTATATTCAAAGGCTGGTGGTGTGCTAAAGATGCTTCCTTTCAATCTATCTTCCATTTCCTTACAGTTTGCATCATGCTTTTAAAAAAGTAAATTGCTATGTTCAGCCAAGATTGGGGCCCCCTTGCAGGCACCACTGTCATTTTTTGGGATCAATCTGGTTAGCTGGCTATAACATTAATGGGATCATTCTAAGGCGGCACTAGATGTTCAATGTTTTGATGGATACAGAAGTCAGGGGCAAAGCTTGATTATCGCTTTAAAAAACATTTTAAACACAGCAGTCTATTTTTAAGATTAAGGTGTAAAGGAGATTTTTACTTTCTTATAACTTCTAAATTGTTTAGGGATGATAAGCAGCAAATGATTATTATATGTAAATTGATTTCATTTCACCACTACTAGTTTCCTGTGTAATTAACTCAATGTTTTTGTGATCTAGAAAGAAGTAATTGTCCCATGTACAAAGCTGGCACTCACGCAGTTCGAAATGAAAGGCCTTTGTGGCAGAACAAACATAGTCTTCTGCTGAGTCATTGAATCCCCTCCCAACCCCTGGCCAGCCACTTTCTCATTTGATACAGTCTGAGAAAGTATTTACAGATAAAGAAAATAACTGGCTCTACAGGCTTTGCCAGGAAAAATATTCCCACAGAACCTCATGGTCATTACTATTATTAACTCTTCCTTTGCTTCACTTGAAGTAATTGCTACCAGAATACTTAAGACCACTCTTGTGGACTGTTATTTCAAGTAACATAATGTTGCTTCACATGTTGCTGTCCTTTAACCCTCACATATCGGTTATCAGAGATTCCCTACAGCCTGGGTTCCTGTTTCCAGGATGACATCACCAGGAACTCCCCAAGCTCTTGCTTTTCCTGTTGGCATATAGTCCATTTTTTTTTAGCCACTGACTTTAGGTTTATTTGTGTGACTTGTCAGAGATTCTGCTTAAGCACACAACGGAACAAAAGCCAAGCCTGTAGAGTCAAAACCATGCCTGACAATTTCCTAGAGTGAGAATTCTTTTATGAAGAAACCTTGATATCTATTAGGCTCAGTTTTGGAGGGTCATTTCTTCAGGCTCCCAAGGAATGGGTGGTTGTGGTGTTACCTGAGTTCACTCAGGAGCAATGGAGTTGCAAGTTGGAAAAGATGGTCATGTGGACATGTGCGTAATGTGATGAAGAGGCCATGGTGGCAAGATGCACAATCATAGAATCATAGAATTGTTTAAGCTGGAAAAGACCTTTAATATCATAGCATCCAAACATTAACCTAATAGCAGGTCTTCTTTCTTCACTGTAGGAAGCAAACCACATGGTCTAAGCCACACAGCCACTAGGAAGGACCCTGACAATCCCACACTAGTACAGAATGGCCAAAAAGTAGAAAAGTCTATTATAAAAGGAAAACATGAGTCATAGTCCTGCAAATATTTCCAGATTGACTTGTCTAAAAAACAGAGCCAGGAAAATCTGTGACACATCTTTCTACTATGAGGTTGGAGATTCTGCTTCAAGTGAAAGAGAATAAAACCATGAAGATCTATAAGACTGCTGTTGTAAGTGGTACTTTAGAGAAGCTCCCTCCAATTTGTCAAAAGATGAAACCCATGTGGTACAGGGTACAGATGTAATCAGATGACAATTAATAATGATAAATCTCTTGGATAAGGAAGATGGTATCTGTAGAGGAACAAGAGGCCCCATTCTCTGCTGGATGACAGTGAGCATATTATTCTGTAGTTACCCTGGGGAAGCACAACTGGATAATGTAATTATTGCTCTCTGTTTAATGTTGTGAGTGACCCTGATGATGTATTGGAAAGAAGCGAGGAGAAACAGTACTCTCATTTATAGCAAAATAAGCTATTTCCTTTCCTCACAAGCTTTTCCAATTTCTTTCCTGATCAGGCTTCTCTCAGAGGTACTTCCAAAATCCAGGGTTAGCCATTCTTTTTCTCTTGTGAATTTTATTAGTCGGAAGTCCATCTGATAAGCATTGTAGTAGGAGGATAGAGAAGTGTAGCAAAACCAACAGTAACCAGGCATTCAAAGGGATAAACCCAGAAATTTCTATAGAAAAACATGTTGTTTTAATTAAAACAAGTTGTTTGCATCACTGGTCCTGCACCCACTAGTATATTCAAGGTCCCCCCCACTCAGGAAAAGGAGACTAACATAAAATATGAAATTGCATTAATTTGATAGTACAGCAACTTCTCACCTTTTTCTTTATTTTTAAATGTCTTTTCTTTCTCCTTTCCCAGCAAGCATGTGCTCCTCTAGGCAATCAATAAAAGGATGAGCAACAATAAATCAATATCAGCTTAAGGTGTTAGGTTACATGAGGTGTCTCTGTGAAGGAAGAAAAGCTAAGATTCCCCCCAAAGAATGAGATCTGCATGTACTGAGCTTGTGACTCGGACAAAGATCTGCTGATTATCTCTCCAGCTCTAAGGGGAGACATGAGCTTTACAGCTGACCCTAGCTGGCAGGGACAGTCTGCACATGCCTCTGTCATCCCTGCTGTGATAGCAGAGACTTTGATGATAAAAGGAACTTCTGCCTATTTCCATGTGGCAGTGGGGTGACCCTCTCACCCCAGTTTGTGATGCCTCTGAGGCTTACAATACAAAGGCTGAGAAGACATATATGGGTTTGGTGTATTTTCATGTTTTTAAAGATCTAGCAATGCCTGTCGGGAGATGTAGCTGTGACCTTATTAACATCACATCATTTCTCCTTGGCAGCTGTCTGTGCTCATGTACATAGTTCTGTTGTCTCAGTAATGAAATATATATCACATTCTAAACCAGCGGAGAAGGATGTAGTTTTTTGAAATGCAGGTCTTCTCACTGAGGCTGTCTAAGGAATTCACATGAATTTACAAGAAGCAAAGTGTTACACATGGTTAAATAAAAAGATTGAGTCAGAAAGCTCTTCCTGATCTTTCTTCACACAATATAGGCAAAACTGAAACATTTGGGATGGTGGGGAAGGTGCAGTGGAGGGGGGCAGGAAGAGTGCCTGCTTTTTCTCTACCGCCTAAATCCTGCATGACTTCAAGCTGCAGCCAGCTGTTTCCTCTCCCTTTTTTTTATACTATCTCTTGTGAGCATGCAGGAGAACTTATATGCTTTGTGAAAGAGTAGTATGGTGTACTGAATCAATATCATCCCTTGTTTGCATTACCTTGGGGCTTACGATTTCACAGACTGTGATTCCACTGGGCTAGGCACTGCACAGGCAGAATAAAACAATCTGCTGTCACAAAGAGATCGTGATTTAAACACAAGATGAGGAAAAACAGATGGATATAGACAGGAAAGAAGAATAGGGTGGCAACAATGAGAAAACTAGTGTTCTAGGCAGAAGAAATGCCTCCAAAACCTTTGGCAACCATTAGGCTGTTGGAATGTGAAGTCATTAAAACACCCTGTCCTCTGCATTGTCCTCAGTTTTCCCGGTTTTATCCTCAAGGATCCCTCTGTCCTTTTTATTCAAACAAGCATTTCTATTGAATGAATTTTAATCATTTTACATAGGGAAAACACCAAAAGTATAGTTTACAAGAAAAACAGTTGGAAAAAAGAATCTTCTCTGATACACTAGAAAAATGCAGTACGTAATTCATATACATAATCTAGTATGCCTATCATAGCAATAGTTGATAACTTATATGCTTTTCTTCCTGAAAAAAATGGTCTGTAACTTACCTGATAAATCATCTGGAGGTATCTGCCTTCCCTTATTCTATTAGCTGTGTATTGAATTATTTAGTTACTGTTTGAAATACAGTACAGCAAGTGCCTATCACTAATGGGTTTAGTGCTATGCTCTCCCCTAATGAAATTAAAGTGTACTTTTAAAAAATGAATCCAGTAGAATTTCCATGCCATTTTATCAACAACAACAACAAAAATGCTTAATATAGTTCTAAGTCCAGTTCTGCCCTGCAAACTGAAAGCTTGGCTCACTCCGTCTTCAGCTTCTAGCGGCAGATTTTCAGCTGTGCTCAGCAAGCATAGTTGCTGCAGAGGTCTTTTGGATTGTTCAGAATTGCTGAAAAGAAAACCCAGTTCTGAATTGGCAATATAAGGTAAAACACTGGTTTGGTTATTCTGTTGCATAGGTCATGTTTAGGTGTTCTACTGTGACTCATTTCCAGATTATTACACCACCAGGAATAATTCATTGCACTGATTTATGTAAATGATGTTAGCACCTGCTGTAGGTGGCACCAGGCACCTGCAATGAGAACAGCAGTTATGGCCCATTAGGTGGTAAAGGTTTCAGCACAGCTGAATCTCAGGTTTCCTGCAATCTTTTCTCCTTCCAACAAAATAAGTCTTTGAAGAATGTGTCCTCACAGCTGTGGCATGAATGTTGTTGCATCTTCTTGTGCCTTTGAAAAAGTATCAGTGCCTGGCAGAGATTTCACAGCCCATTACAACCAGTTTCCATGTGCGTTATCTCAAGATATCAAAACTCACAACCTGGTGCTGTAGAGGCAAATCTGAGAAGCAAATTGCCTCAAAGCCATAAGCCTTCTTGCAAAATTTTCTTTGGGCTTTTGGTTCACACAGCTTTTTACAAAATACATTGCACTTTAATATTACACATTTTAAGATTCATTACATTGTCATGGCTTAACTATGTATAGCTTAATCCATTAAAATAATGAATGAATTTGGCTAATGATATCTTTTCTTGGTCTTATTATAGTCTATGAAAATAAGAATATCCATAAGAAGCTCAGAATATATACTAATAAGTCACAATTCCTGGACTGTTTCTAAATATATTTTGGGGTTCAAATGTAAAAATATCCATCAGCTTGAAATCTGACTAAATTTAGAAAGCACTTGCAGTGTCAAAATACATCTCTTCAATATGTCTGAAAAGAATACAACTGTTGAGCTAAGGGATAGTCTACAAATGCCTCTCAGAAATGTCAGTTATTTAATGTCTGTGACATTTCTTCTCCCACAGCAGAACAAATAGAAGTGATTTGCATACTCAGACTAGACAGACAAGAAGAGAGGTAGACATTTAAGTAAGACATTTCTGACAGATCTGATAAAATGAGGTGAAAAATTATTTTCAGACACTGATTAAATATAACTGTAGTGACTGATTAAAAGATGATGGGATGTTCAGATTAAAGGCACTTTACACAGGTGTGGGTGAGCTCTGCTGGTCTTAGCTTGACTGAAGTCAATGACTTCTTTAGCTGGATATCTGTATTCTGGTGTGTACAAACAAAGGGTGAGGAGAAGTTTCTGTTTCATATCACAGAGAGATCTGCAAATGCCTGGGTGGCTGTGATGCCAACAAGTACATTAATGCGCTATTTGAATGAGGCCAGACTGCACGTCTGCCAGTGCTCACCCAGACAAGTATCGAAGAGATTGATATGAAGGTACATACATTAGGGCTTTGCAGAAGTCGGGCAGGCTTTGCACAGAGCAAGTCTCAACAGTTATATTTGGGATCAGCCAATGCTCTAAAAACTTAAGAATATGAACTTTGTCTTATTGCATTTGTGAAATCCTGCTAAAGCAGGGGACTGGGGCTTAGTATTCTAAATGTCACTGCTGGTACCATTGCCAGGCCACCAATCCAGTCAAAAAGTCCTTTCTGCATAAAGGAGAAGCTAAGGACTAAAAAGAGTCCCGTGCTTTCCAAAGACTGTTCCTGAAATGTTGCAGGCACTGCAGTCAGGCTGGCACTGCTGTCAGCATCGTGCCACCAGAAGTCACAATGTCTGTACAATGATTGCCAAACGGGAACAGCTCAGCTCAGCTTGCAAAGGTTTACCAACCTTCAGTATCAGCCATGAGACAAAGTATACCAGTACAGTGTTTTCCCTCCAGCCCTTTGTCCTTCTCACCATTACTGTTTGAAACCATGAACCAAAGAAGCTATGAGCTAATTATTGCAGCCACTCCTCTGCACTGGAAATAAGGCCCATCAGGAAAGAAGAATTAGTCTTGGCAGAGTTAATGTTTGCTTATTCTGATTTTCAATTCAGACCAGAGAGAAGCCTAGAATTCCCAGGGATTGGTATAGGTGAGAACAAATGTGACTCAGAAATCTAGGAGAGGATTTTTATTATTCTTCTAACAGAATTAGAACTTCGCTGCCTTCTAGTAGTTGTTCATTTAGTAAGAAGCAAAGGGCAGCAAAATACATTTGTTGTGTTTTGAAATGTTATTGGTTTAGTTGCTTCTGGTAGATTTAAAACTACTCAGTAGGCTCCCTTTTATTGCATCCATACCTGTGTAAATGAACCTTACCATTGGCTGTGTTTCAAAAGCAAGCAGCTTCACAGATTCATCTTCATTCCTTATCCAGAGAATGTAACTTAACAGAGAAACATGTGCTGGGTCTCTATTGTAATTAATTTTATTTGCCATGGGGAACCTTCAAGTCCTCCTTTTCTGAATGGTCCTTCAGCCTTTTAGTTTTGTTAATGCTTCCCACCAAAAGCAATTAGTGATGACAGTGTGTGCCCTAGTTCTTCTGATAATTTGTGTTCTCTGGCAAGCTGTTTATGGGGAGGGCAAGATTGCAATCTGATTTATGATGGCCTTATGATTTTCATTTTAAATAAGAAACCAGAGACTGAAACAACACAGTCAGCCATGCAGTCAGTCCATCTGCCCCACACAAATTGTTCTATAAGGTACATTTCTCGTTATTTTTACAAAGTTTAGCCTTTGCTATCTAAAAGCCTGTTCTACAGATTAACAGACTTCTCAGTCCCAGATTTGGCTTAAATTTTAGCTACAATTTCCTGGTTGTGTTAGCCAGCAGCAAGTATCATTCCACTAACGATCACCAGCAGGCTGGATGGCTACTCTTTGGCCTTCTATTCAGAAGTAGTGATGATTTTTCAAACAATGAGTTTTGTCCTGGCTACAGTGCAATGCAATAGTGTTTCTCTTAGCGTGAGTTCCCTCCTATTAAGCAGCTGATCCTTCATTTACTTCTGGGTGTTCCCTCGACCTACACAGCTTCATTATTTTGTAACTTCTAGTGGCTGCAATTAGATGGAGCATTGATCAATACTGAAAAGCACCACGATGGATAGATTTTTCAACAAGGGCTGTTCTTTATTTGGCTTGATGCAAGCCTACTTTATATCTGGTTGGCTTCCAGTCTAGCTGATATTGATAATGTACTGTCCTGTAAGCATTTGACTAAACCCTGGCTGAGCAGGCTAGACTAGGCATTGTGAAAGCTAATGATGAAATTTCATCTTTATTAACTGTAAATCATACATTTAGTTATTTATGTCCATTTAGATGTTATTAATGACTCTACTAGCTAGAATTAATTTTCTGATAATGAGAATTAGGCCTGTTTCTCTCTCTGTCAGGTCCATTTCATGTGCTGTACAAACATATCTTACCCACAAATGTATTTTTTGTCATCTGGGCTGTCTTTACAGCTGCACAGCCAGCACTGAAGTGCACCATTGCAAAGGTCCAGACATTTGATATCCAAAAAAGCACTGACAGCCTTCTTGTTGCATGGCTGTGTGGTAGTTCCCTACCTCCTGTTGTAGTGGTCTGACTGGCATCACTGCAGCTCTAACCCAGAAAAGGATGAAGGAAAGCTTTGTAAGTTGTCTGATCCATGTATCACTCTGGGGTCAGCATTGCAAAGCTGGAAGGTTTGACTATGATCTATGCCTTGTGATTATATGCTTAATGTTATGTTTAGTAGACAGTGTCCAGAATGCTGAGCAGGAAATGGCTCCAGCAAGATTGTTCCAGGAGGACTGAATAAATCTTGCAGAAGAGTGAAAAATGAGGCCTAGGCACCCTCCTGTCTGACATTTTCCTCCTTCTTAGACTATTTGCAAGAATGTTATTTATTGCTTGCATTTCCCCTCTGTTCTCGGCTTCTGAGGTGGCATTGGAATGAACACTAACTTCATTAACAGCCCACAAAGCTGGACTTGAATCTATTAATTCCTAGCTTTTTCACTTTGTAATAAGTTTCTTCTGTTCATTTTTAGTTATAGCAAAAACTTAAATCTCATGTTATTAAGGTTTTGGTGTTAAGCAAACTTCTTTGCAGGGTGGGGTTTTTCCGGCTTTGGTTAGTAGAGCAGGACAGCATTAAGCCTTAGTCACTCTGGTTTAACCATTACAGTCTTGCAAGATGAGGCTCTTTCCAGCCCTGGGTTACTGCTGCAATCCTGACACTTGTATGCTGATTTTTCACCAGAGTGATCTTTTGCAATACTGCAGCTCAAGTAGGGCACAGTTTTATACGACTGGACATGTGTCAGTGTGTCAAGGTTAAGTCACTGTAAGTCCACCAGACAAGCATAGTTCACACTTGCATATGAAACTCCGAAACTCCACTCCTGTTGCTGTAGCTTTGTTTCTCATCTAATTCTTTTAAAAGGATTTACTGTGGGAGACAACAGGCTGATTGCAGTTACTGCTTTGCTCTGTGCAGTTTACAAAAGCTCCTTCTCAGACTCAAAAACAAAAGGATGAACTATACTTTATTTGTATGAGTTAAATAAGTGGGTAGGAGACCTCACAGAGACTGGAAGGAAGTAAATAAATGGAACAGATTTATTAGCCCAGTCCAACCTCTGGAAATCAAACTACTGATAAAAAAAGTAAAAAAAAACAAAGAAAAAATCCCTTCAGATAGTTTGTATTTTTTTGCTTGTTTGTGATTAGCTGCAATAAAATTGTCTGATCTTCTAATAACTGCTTTTCTTTCAATGTGACTGAAATCATTATAGGGTTCAAATTTTCACGGCAACTAAGTCCAGGACTTAGCTCTGTCGGCAGGATCCAAATGAAAAGCATGCTGCTTTTCAGAGGAGTTTTAAGTTCTCACTAAGCAAAACGCTTCCAGAAGTAGGTCATTTTTAGCCAGATTCATGAATATGAGTCTTGGTCCCAGCTTGGGGCTGCCAAATTCAATCCCCCCCGAACCAAGTCGTATTGCCAAAATGAGCAACTTCAGTTTTAAACCACATTTTCAAAGTCAACAACCCAGTGCCCCCTACTGTCCAAATATTTGTACTAGCAGGTAAGAATTGCATTAAAAGGCCTTTAACCACTATTCTTCAATTTAATTTCTGCCCTCTGTCTTCAGACAATCCCTTTTAAGACTCATATTCAACAGAAAACATGAGACTTTCTTAATTCACTCTACCAAATCTAATTGTGATTTGTATCAATCTAACACATTTGTATCAATCTAACACATTTTAATCCTTCAGATAGTCCTTGTGAGACAGGACAGTAAAATTCTGTAGCACTGAAAAAAGCCACTGTCTTGACATTAAAGAGTAGAAGATTAAATAAATGCTAGGAATTGCTTTTAAAAACCTTCTACTTCTTCAACAGGACCTCAGAATGGCTGTGGTGGTTACTTGACAAATTCACCTTATAGCTTTGGCTCTCCAATCTCCAATGTGACCAGAAGATATGAGAAAAATCTGGCCTGTGTCTGGATCATAACTGCACCTGCAAACAAACTGATCAACCTCACCTTCACTTCATTTGTGCTTGAAGCACAAGCTGCTCAGACTTGCAGATATGATTACGTCCAAGTAAGATAGCAGTATACTTTAACAAGAAAATATGAGTGAGATACAATCCATTACCTTCTCAGTGGGGCTAAAACTTAATTAATAGAAAATGGTCTTATGAAGAAATTAAATTGCTTAATGCAATCAAATTTTTTTTCTGTGGGGCTATATTACTATTCCAGATGACATCCTTTTTGGAAACCAATAAGAGTTTTAACAGTGTTTATGGGGACACACTTCTGATCTTAGATTGTCCACATAAATGAACATTTATTTTACGAAATTGAAATAAACCTCAAGCACTTTGAAATTAAATTTGCAGATTCATTAACATACATAACTGCTTGAAAGGATTTTAACTTACAAAAATTTATGAAATTTTGAATAAATATGTCTCAATGCTCACTTGCGAAAGCTGTTTTGTTGAAGCAAAATGCAAATTGCAAAATGTAGGCTAACAGAATGTTGTTAAACAAGATTCATCAAGGAGTGTTCTAAGGTCCTGTTGAGCTCAGTGACATTAGGTATTAGCTCTACAGTTTGGTGAATAAAAAACATTTTTTCCTGAAAAGTGCTTTGAGATTACATATAAACCAGAAATGAGAATGCCAAATCAAACTAGAATTAATTTTGATAGATTTGCTGAGACACAACCAGAATATTCCATAATGAGATTTACACTGTCCAACAGGATTAGTTAATATAGCAATGAATAATTATAGTCATCAAGAACATCCTGTTAAAGCACAAGAGCATCTATTGTGCTTTTAAGTAAAAAAAATTGCAATGTCTGGAGGGGTCAGAGAATTTAATTTCTATTTATTTATTCGTTGTGCCTAAACTAGTAGTGGTTTATATACTTTTCTTCTTTCAGCTTTATGATGGAGATAATGAAAATGCCAATTTGGTTGGCACATTCTGTGGATCTACAGTGCCAGCTCCCTTTCTTTCTACCCGCAACTCCTTGACTGTGAAGTTTTTTACAGACAATTCTGTGGAAAGGGAGGGTTTCAATGCTACCTACACCACAGTGGATCGTAAGTATACATATATATATATGCATGCATATATATAGTTGTGACTCTTTAATGGAAATAGGTATTTAAATAATAAGTAATGAAAATTTATTCTAGATATAGGCTTGGGAAGGGGCAAAACCAGTCTTTATCACAGGATTTATAAGCACTGCTAGACCCTGGTGCAATTCTCTTTGGTCTTGGCTGGTTGCAACGTGTCTGTCAGTCTGGAGTGCAAACCAACAGTCCAGATTGTCAAGACGTTGATATGATAGGGAGCAAACATTTATTTGACTTTTATGACATACATCAACACAGCATTGACATGCATTTTACTTCACTTTTTTTTTGGTTTTGCTCAATAAATATTCTTTCCCAGCTGGAAAGGTTTTCACTTTATGATGCATTTATCACTGTTCTACACAGGACTCTGTGGAGGAATATATAATGCAACTTCTACATCCCTAACTGCAACATCTCCTAATTTCCCAAATGAATATCCACCATTTATTCTTTGTACCTGGGTCATTGACGCACCTCCACAACAGCAAGTCAAGGTGGTGGTAGAGTCCTTCAACCTCCATTCCAGCCAGGACTGCTCTCGGAACTTCCTAGAGCTCCAAGATTCTCCAACAGTAAGAAATTTACAGGAAATACTATTTCCCATTCATATTCACTCTTTGTAAAGAGAGGAGAAACCCACCATTTGGTAACAGACTAACTGATGATTCTCTGTGAGGGGCATATCCAAAGCATTACACACTTTACTCCCTTAAGGTGTGTTACCTGGCACACAGACCCCATGGAAGCAAACTATATACATATTCAATTAGACCTGGTAAGTGTTAAAACAATTTTTTACAGTTCTACCAAGGCACAGGGCTGCCAAACTTAAGACCCAGAAAACACTGCCCAACAGAAAGTTCTCATAAATTAATTGTACTTTCTCTCATCCAAGAACCATAACAAAAATGACTATTCACGCCTAGAAGACTGCTTGTAAAAAGTACCAGAAAGCCCCCACTTGCTTATGTCCCCTGCATTGTATTATTCTAAACCTTTCATTGTTTCATATATTGGCATGAAAATACCTGTTACATTTGATTTGTTTCTCATCATAATTGGACATAAAATGCTGAGACATTATTAAGTGATTTCCATGAGAGCTTTAAAATGTGATTCTATAAATGGTATAAAAAGTGTTAAGAAATTTTTTTACCTCAAGTTTAGGAAATAGAAAACCAAATTCTATCATTTAGTAACTTGTGACATTTATTGAATTCCAGCACAGCCAAGGATCAGTCCATAGATATTGTGGCACTGAAACTTCTCCAGTACCAGAATTTTATTCTTATGATCGCACTGCCATTGTGACTTTCAAATCAGATGAATATATGACTAATAATGGAGTCAGATTTACCTATCAAGCTATAGGTAAGCTTGAAGAAATGTCTAAAAAATTTACCTACCATTCTTTTTATTTCATACAGTGAAAAGCAATTAAGAGATCTGAAATGCTTACATGTTTCTGTTTTTCTGTCTCAAGGTTGCAACAGAGAATATAACCAACCATTTGGTTACCTGAAGAGCCCTGGCTGGCCTGGTCATCACCCCAATAATATGGACTGTTCAATCATTCTACGAGCTCCCCAGAATCATACAATTTCCCTCTTTTTCCATGCTTTCAGTTTGGAAGACAGCACCCACTGTTCACACGATTTCCTAGAGGTATCAAGCAAGTATACATTTTTTGTGGGCCTAGATCAAAATCTGCTGACTTCAAAGGACATTAATAAATTTGGATCAAGCTTGAGATGAACTTACATTAGAGATTAACTTATTGCTACTGTTTTATGGGGAAAGGTACTCAGATGCTACACTAAAAGGTTAAACTAAATTCAAAACCAAAAAGTAAATAATGTCATTATCAGCTAACTCATCTTTACCTAGCTCTTGTTGATATTACACAGTTAATAGAGCAAGCCATGATAGTTTTCATCTGATATTAACATCTGAGCATGAACAGAATGCCATAATCTGAGTGCCTTAATTCCAGCAGAAGATACCATCTGCTTGATATTTTCCTTTTTTTTTTTTCAAAATTAAAGCATTTTTTCCTTAAAAAAAAAAAAAAAGAGCTCTAATAAGAAGTGACTGTCCTTTCATGCTTATTGAAGGTTGTTGTTGAAGGTTTCCCTATTGACTGGTCAGATGACAAAAATCAGATGTCTGTGGCAGAATCATTATTTAGTTCTCCTTTCATATCCTCTTTACTGTCTCAAGAAATAGATCTGAGCACCAGCATTATTGGAGCTCAGAAAAAAATTCACATTAAATCTGAGCTCTGCAATATGATCTGTGTCTTAATGTGAGAGGTCTGCACATCTTTTCGTCTGGATTATTAACGTTTCTTATGAAAAATAAAACACGAGCTTGAATTGCAAAAGCACATCTTAGCTACCAGTCAAGCAATTTTTTTCAGTCAGGACACGTACCACACCATAAAATTTAGCTTCCTGTTTCTGATAATACTTGTTCTATGCAGTTACTTACTAAACTCAGACTGGTTAATGGCCTCTTTTTGCTCCTCTTCAAAAATATATAGGAGGAAAAATAAGAGTATTAAAATGCTAATAATAGCACACATGCAAGTCACTACATAGTTTGTGTTCTGTCTGTGTCACTGCATAATTGTACTGGTGTATATCTGGCACAGAGATTTAACATTGACAATGTCTTTTGTGTCCATTGAAGGTCAGAAATGGGAGTGATGTGCAATCACCACTACTTGGCAGGTTCTGTGGAAACACTGTGCCCAGTCCCATCTTCCCAAAAAATCATGTTGTCTACCTTCGTTTCAAGAGTGACTTTTCAGAGGCTCGTGATGGATACGAAATTACTTGGACTTCATCATCAAGTGGTAAGGCTGTAATTACAAAGTAATTCCACATAGAGAGAAAATATATTAATGTATAATTGGCCCCTTCCTTATCAACACTTAAGGCCTTTCCAAGCACCTATAGGCCAACCTATTCAGTCACTGGAAAAAGATAGTTGTTCCCCAAGACCAGTAGGGTAGGATCCATTTTATGTGATGGAAGCAATTCCCTCTATCTAATGTTGACTACAGCAACCCCAGAGAAGGTTGTCCACCTAAGATGAAGACCTACTTCTTTCACTGGGAGGTCAGCTAATATCAGGAACATCTTTCTTGGGATCCACAGAGAGATGATGGTGGTGACTCAGCCTACTCCACTAATAGTTCAGTAATGTGTTCTAGGATCTAGGCACTACTAAGCCTGAAGGGGACAGAAATTTGCCCCAAGAAAACAACCGAACTATAATACAGTGCAGTGACTACATCATAGACAAATTCATAAATGGCTTACGAAATGGCAGTGAATAATATGGAACTATTATAACTGAGGGCTCAGCATTCAAAAGGGCTTCTGTATGAGGTATGCTGAGACTTTCAATCTGGATAAGAAACTACTGAGGTCTACAAAATTGAGTGATATTGGATGATAAATAGTGATCAGCTATTCACTGACATTTCCCACAGAAGAACCAGAGGCTATCAGATAAAGCCAGGAGATGGTAGGTTCAAAGCAAACCAAACAATACAGTCCTTCACATAGTACACAGCTAAGCTGTGGAGCTCCTTCCCATAGGGTGCCACAGATTTATAGGGATTCAAAGGCTACCTGAACAAATCCATGGAAGCCATCTCATAAGCATTATTTAATACAAAGATGCCACATCTGGGAACTATGAGCTGAGAAATTTTGAAAACTGTGAGAGTAAAATGCAGCATGATCTGCACAAGCCTATTCTTACTCTAAAAACTTGCATTTCTCCAAGAGCATCTGCTTCTGCCCGCTGTCAGAGACTGAATTTTGATATCAATGGACTTTAGGTTACTTAATATTTTCTCCAAGTTGTTCTCTGCGTTTTTCTTTAAGATGACGATTTGCTACTTTTTCATTGTGAAGAACAGCCAGACAATCCGTTTCTAGCGAAGTAGCTGAAAAGTGAACTGACCAAGGCACAGACTTTAGACTTCGGTTCTCGTTTCAAACAGTTTTGGGAGTTTTAATATCCAGTGATGGCCTAATATCCTGAGTCAGAGCCTCAGTTTAGTCTCTTATTGGAATAATGCTGTTACCCGCATTGGCTGTTCCAGCTCCCAGTGTCTATCTTTTTCAGTGCTACTATTAATACTGTACTAATGTACTACATCATGTAGTACCTTGTGAAACTAAGCCTTCCAGGCTAATTATCAGTTTCTGTTTCCAGGATGTGGAGGAACATTATACGGCAGAACTGGCTCATTTGCTAGTCCCAGCTATCCAGCAACTTACCACAACAACAGTGATTGTGAGTGGACCATTACTGCACCCAAGGGACGAATTGTCACAGTGAACTTTGATTTCATCAGCATCGATGACCCAGGGGATTGCAGTAACAACTATCTGATCCTTTACAATGGGCCAGATGCCAGCTATCCCCCAGCTGGACCATACTGTGGGATGGTATGTATTGCTACTGTTTGTGACCCCGTAAGCGGTTAAAATGAATCTTTACTTTTCCAGATTCAAGACTGTTTCCCCAATACTGGCATGAATTCCCCATAGATGAATGTAAGTGAAGGCATAAGGCATGTAGAAGCCTTTTATTGCAGACCTTACAGTGACATCTAGTGGGATGCATCAAGCTATTTTGCTCTGTATTTAGTTGTGATTTAAATATTTGTGGTACCCTGAGAAATGGAACAGCAGTATCTAGCACAGGCTTGAGTGACTTGAGGTTACTTCCAAATTATGACCCAATTTGTGCCTCAGTTTTAACTCTCTGACTAGCTTTTCTAAAAGACCTTGATGTTCACTAAAGCTTTTAATTTTTTCTTGTCTTTACTTTTAGGATACAAACATTGCTCCATTTACTGCTACATCTCATCAAGTCAGCATAAAATTTCATGCTGAATATGTGACTTTACCATCAGGATTCCAGTTAAGCTGGACAAGCTAGAACACTGTTTATGAGAAATGTATTACCATTCCTCAATATACTGAAGAGACTTTATATTATAAAGTAAGTCTGAAATCCAGTTATGATAACTGCAGCTGAAGTAAGGCATTTTCAAAATTACTCTTAGTGTAGCTGTTACGAATTTAGAGTTCTGTCAAAAAAAATATCATGTCCCATTATACTGAAATTAAATTCTGATCTACCCAATTGGGAAAATGAGGCTTTGCTACTTCTTGAAACACATTTTTCTGCATGTTTTTTCACATCATTTCAAAGTTTTACGTTTAATGCTATGAAAAGTGAATTAGCCAGGATAAAACTTAAACACAAAATATTCAACATGAAGTTGATAAGAGGATGTAAAATATGAAGTTGTCTTTTGATTAGTTCTACAGTGTTATGTGGGTTTTTCCCCAAGTGTCTTTGGAAATGTTAGCAAGAGTTTTATTAAAATTGAATTAGAAATTGCTAAAAGATAGCCCCTGTCCTACAAGCACTTACATAACTTTGATGAAGAACTTCCAGGAGAACATATAGTTAAATTAAACATATTCAGATTAGTAGCCCAGAAAACTTTTGATAAGAGACCACACCAAACTGAGTTCACATTTGCAATCAAGGAATGGTTCAATCTTTGTCCATAAAGTTTATTAAAAAGCCAATAAAGAGGATAGCAAGCAGTAATGAAAACAAACATCTGAACTGCCTGGAGATACAGCTACAAACTAAGCTCTGAAGATAGCAAATGAAGACGCAAGCCCCTGCAAGTGCAATCAAGCATGGCTTCAGCTGTTTTCCCGAAGGCATCAGAAGTACTTTGTTTCTTCCTTGTGGGTGACTGCATCATGGGACTTCATGTCTGTTTTGATTTTGACCTTCCTCTGAATAGCCGTGGATTTGGTGCAGGGCAGAAAATCCTCTCAAGATGTGGCCGCTGTCTCTTGCTGCTAGGTGGGGGTCATGGAAGCACACAATTTTAGGCAAGAATCACACCAGCAAGAACTCTGTCATTTTCTGCATTTCACCAGCCTGGAGCATAGCTCAGGTGGAAGGCTGATAGGGATGGGTATGTCTCTCCAAACAGCTCCCTGCCACTGTAGGTGGTGCTCTGCAGTATGTTCATCTCTCCTGTTACAAGTGGATTTTGCCCTGACAGACAACAGGTTCTCAGGTTAAACCTTAGCCTGATCAGGAGTATGACAGAGCATAAACTGACAGAAAAAGGAAACCTAAACAATGTTTTAATGAATAAAGTTCATTAATGGCTTTGTGAGACTGGTATCGGCCACGTGTCACACTTGATGGAGACAAAGGTGAGTTTTCCCAGGACACCCCTGAGCCTGTGCTCACCACACTGCAGCTGGCCAGCTGTTGACTTAGAGACTAGTGCGTAGTGCGATCTGGTGACCTGTGATGTGCATGAGGCCATCTGGTAACACGACCTTTGGCCTTGAGCTCTAGAGGGGAGCTGGATTTGTACTTCAGAAAGATTTGTTTCACCAACAGAAAAAGCACATTTCACTTGAAATGTTTCTATACACTTTTTGGTATGATAAATACTTTTTTCTGCAGAAAAGAGCACTGTGAATAGAAGAGAAATGTGTAAGGTGTTTTTTTTGGTTTAACTCTAACAATAACTAATGCTTGGTGTATCTTTAGATGCTACAAATACTCCATACTTATGCATAACTTTATTTACAAATGAGTAAAATGCATAAGGTTCTTTAGAACAGTCCAGCAGAGAATTTGCGCACATGCAGACTGCTGAATGAAGCTGCTGGTACAAGGTTCAATTGATCTAGCCCAACTGACTCTTGCCAAAAATAGTCAAAGTCTAAAATTAGAGTAAATTATCAAACCCATTCTTTAAAAATCAGAAACAAAGTAACCCACTGCAGTCCTCTAACATTTTATATGAGGAACCACAACAGAAATACCACTGCAGAAGTATTAAAGTGGAGGACCTTAGAGGAGAGAGCTGATGCTAAGCCATGTTTCTGCCTTGGAAGGTAAGGAGTCATTTAAAACACTTGCTTTAAAATGAATGCACAGCGAAAGCAAACAGCAACAACAGATACGAATCATTATTCCATGAAACTTTTATGTATTTTTTGCAGTGTACAATTCAAAATACAAAGCCTGTATTTAATAATATTTAGGGCTTCATCTCACAATATTGCTGCAAGTATCTCTGCTTTTATGTCTGTGCACATTGCTGTCTATTTTATAAATAATGTCTTACTTGTTGTGAATACTGTGTGTCTGTACTATAATACCTACCTATGTACAAAAAACCTTCCCCTGCCAATGACAAAGCACAGATAACAAATGTGCATGTTTTTACTTCCTAGAGCCTTCATGTTTTTAACTTACATGCAAATAGTCTTCTACATGTTACTATACATATTTATTCTTCTATGGAGGTATATTATTGAGACAATTATACATGAATGATAAGACTAGGATTGAAGAACAGGCTCTAAAAGGTCAGAAACAGTATTTCTTCAATTGCCCTTCCCACATGGCAGGTCTATTATTTATAAACAATAACTGAGAAGTAATACCACAACAAGATCATTGGGGTTATAGCTACTTGAAGTAAAGGAGAGAGAAGATGCACAGCTAAAATAATAGAAATCACAGTGCTGGTCAGTTTAAAACAGCAGCTAATTATAGTTGAATTTACAGAGCAGTTTTGACTGAAAAACATTGTCACTCAGCTCATAAAGCAAAGAAGGAGCTGTCTTAAGTTTCCCACAATAACTCAAGGTAAGTGTCCTAGGCACCAGAATTAACATATTTAAGGTAACTAATTTTTGTCAGCTGCCAAACTAAACCCACAGAATTATTCTGCAGTCCTGATTAAAATTAAATCTAACAAAAACTCACAGCATTGACTACTTATAATAACAGCAGCAGCACCAATACAGGATTACTAACAAATAAATGTTTATTCATTAGCTGATAATAAAAAGAAAGGCTAAATTCTAGAGGTTTGCTTTTATAAAGCAAGGTCAGTAAAACAAATACTGTGTGCCAGTTATCACACATAACAACTGTAATGCTGTACACAACTGCTTTTGCAGATGCACATTGCTGTGGTATTGTTGTGATGGTACGCTAACCCCCCATTAATATTAACTGTCATGACAGCTTTCCTTGGAGAGGAAAAAAGGAGATATAAATAGAATAATAATGCAAAGCCTCATATCCTTGGTTAGAACTTCCTAGGACAGCCAAAGCAAGGGCAATAACAGAGCACATCCAGTTCTTGCCGTCTGGGTGGAGCAGATTAAGGGGGAACCCATGCAGGGAGCAGCTTATCCCTCCTCTTACCACCCTACAGCAGCTACAGCTCTGCCACGCCATCCTGGCTATGCATCCACCTCAGAGCCACCCATGTCATCCTGCTGTCCCAGGGACAGAAGATTTATGCCACATATCTCCGGCAAAGAAATCAGGATTTTGCTCTACAGACATTCAAGCAAAGTGACAAACTTAGAGATGTTTTATAGTTGTTTCATAAGTAAAAAATCAGTAGCTGGATAGTACAGCAAGGCCTAAATTGGAAATGCCTGTACTATGCATGAGCTGAAACACCGTACAAGAGGGCATCAGCACACCTCACAAGCATGTCAAGGTCCCTCTGGATCCCATTCCTTCCCTCCAATGTATCAACTGAACCACAGAGCTTGGTGTCATCAGCAAACTTGCTGAGGGCACACTCAATCCCACTATCCACATCAACGACAAAGAACAAGATCGGTCCCAACACCGATCCCTGAGGGACACCACTCATTACTGGTCTCCAGCTGGACGTTGAGCCCTTGAGCACAACTCTTTGCTACAGCCATCCAGCCAGTTCTTCATCCACCGAATGGTCCACCCATTAAATTGACGTCTCTCCAATTCAGAGGCAAGGATGTCATGTGGGACAGTGTCAAATGCTCTGCACAAGTCCAGGTAGATGACATTAACTGCTCTACCCCTGTCCATCAGTTTTGTAGCCCCATCATAGAAGGCCATCAAATTGGTCAGGCAGGATTTCCCCTTAGTGAAGCCATGCTGGCTGTCACCACACACCTTGTTGTACTTCATGTGCCTTAGTATGCCTTCCAGGAGAATTCTGATCCAAGATTTTGCCAGGCAGAGAGGTGAGACTGACTAGTCTGTAGCTTCCCAGATCTTCCATTTTCCTCTTCTTGACAATGGGGGTTCTACTTCTCTTTTTCCAGTCGCCGGGAACTTCACCTGACTGCCATGATATTTCAGGTATGATGAACAGACTGGCTGAGCAACTTCATTCACAAGCCCCCTCAGGACTTGCAGAAGGATTTCATCAGGTCCCATGGACTTCTGCACATTCAGGTTCCTAAGATGGTCTCGAACCTTCTCCTCTCCTACAGTGGGCCTAAGGTCTTCATTCTCACAGCACTTGCATTTGTCTCCCAAGACTTGAGCAGTGTGGCTAGAGCACTTGCCGGTGAAGACTGAAGCCATTGAGAACCTCAGCCTTCTCTAAATCCAAGGAAGTCAGTGCTCCCATTTCCTTCCAGAGAGGACCCACGTTATCCCTACTCTGCCTCTAGCTTGTGATACACCTATAGGAGCCCTTCTGGTTATCCTCAACATCTGTGGCCAGATTCAGTTCTAACTGGGCCTTAGCTTTCTTGACCAGACAGCATCCCTGTATTTTCCCAAGCTGTCTTCCCTCACTTCCACCTTCTATAGGCTTTCTCTTTCCTTCTGAGTTTTCTCAGCAGTTCCTCGTCCACCCATGGAGGCCTCCAGGGCTTCCTGCCTCATTTTCTTCTTGTAAGGATACATTGCCCCTAAGCTTGGATCAGTTGATCCTTCAATATCTGCCAGCATTCTTGAGCTTCCCTGCCCTCTAGGACTTTGTCCCATGTGACCTTACTGAGCAGGTTCATGAAGAGGCCAAAGTCTGCTCTGTTGAAGTCCAGTGCAGTGAGCTTGCTGCATGCCCTTCTCAGTGCCCTAAGGATCTCAAACTCCACCATCTCATGATCACTGCAACCAAGGCTGACCTGGAACATCACATTCTCCGCCATCCCCTCCCAGTTGGTGAGCAGAAGATCTATTACTAAGGTTACCTGAAAAACAGTATTGAAAGAGAATGAAGAAAAAGCCAAATTACATGATGTGGCAATTTACTGCTCAGAATAATGCCTTTTCCTTGCACTGGTTTCTATGGATGAAAGCAGCCTGATAAGGCAAGTTCTGTCACACTAACAAGGACCAAAATTACTCATGCACCCATACAGGTGACAGATCTAAAAAAACCTAAGCAGTGCTGAATTTAGAATCATAGAACCGTAGAATCATAGACTCATAA
>JASSUY010050362.1:0-52296 GCA_032466535.1 Forpus xanthops | reverse complement strand
TATAAACACTGGTGTTATCAGCACTGTTCCCAAGCCAAAAATCCAAAACACAGTGCTGCACCAGCTACTACGAAAAAGAGAAAAATGACTGCTGCTGCTGAACCCATGACAATTGCACAGCATTGTGTGTCCAAAAATAGGTTTGTGCCCTACCTCTTGCATCCGCTTTCAGCTGGGGAATCCTGTTAATGGAGTGTGTTAAAAATGCAGAGAGGCCAGATTAAGTTCAGGCTGGAAGAGTAGATGAGGCTTTTAAAAACGTTTGCTGCTGGTGTGTGATTTCCCTGAATCATTAAATTCATGCTGAAGGTCTGCACATGGATCCTTGAATACAGCAGCAGCACTTTTCAATGCTAAAAGTTCCAAGAATTTGCTAACATTCATGAGTCCCCGCCACAGGAGCTCAACACATGCTTGTTCTACCTTTTCAGGTAGAGAAAGAGGGCATTTTTGTCTCAGGCTTTTATCCACAGTGGGGGAGAAAAGAGGAATGCTACTTACCTTGTAGACAAGAAGACAAAGAATCTTTGAAGGCAAAGATTGTAAGAATCTCACTTTTTATCCTACTTCCATCAATACCAGGGGTATTTCACCTTCTTTTATCATTCAACAAGTGTTTCACCCTCCTTCAAGTCATCCCCCTCAAAATCCCCCACCTTTAGCTCCATGTCTGAGATCAAGAAAAGACTGTCGAAATGAACAAGGGGCACTTAAAATGTTTTTTACCTTTTAATATAGTCTTTCAAATTAGGGGTTGGAACTAGATGATCTAAAGGTCCTTTCCAGCCCTAATTATTCCATGATTCTATGATTATTTGATTTGCTTTGAGAATTTCTGGGAATACATGTCTGGTTTCCAAATGCAGATGCTACATTCTGGTGCCCAATGTCTCTGTAGACAATAGACAGAAAGACTGAGTACTGGTGATTCATCATCATCAAGCTGAGCTGCTGAGAGTTGCAATGTGAATGGTCTTCATTACAGCTGGCTTGGAGACCTACATGGCCTGAAAACCAGTTTATTTAAGGCAAAGTGATCTCCAGAGCCTGTTATCATCTCCTGAAAGAGTCCCAGTAGCTTTTACTTTAGTTTTGTGAAGAAGGTCTTTGCTGGGGTAGGCTGGTATAAATGAAACTGAGAGTCCAGACCTCTCTCATTTGAGGTCAAAAAAGGAATTTATTCCCCTTTTTACTGTTAGCAACTCTGGACTCATAGGTGTGAAGTAGCTTGGAAGTTTCTGGCATGACACAGGGCTCAAGTTCCATCACCGTATACTTACATGAAATAAAAAGGAAGGCCAATTGTATAAACTTCCTTTACCATCACAGGAGGAAAGTTTCCTTAGAGTGGAATAAATGTGGAAGAATGTAATGTCAATATGGAAGTTTTACAGCAAAATTACCATTATTTTGAAATGTCATTTATATAGCACTGTGAATTTCTGTGCCAACAGATCAGTGGATGCTGTGATTCCACTCAGCTCTTGTCAGGTCACACCTGGAATACTGTGTTCAGTTTTTGTCCCCACTATACAAAAAATATATGTATAGGCTGGAGAGGGTCCAGATAAACCACAAAGATGATCCAAGAACCAGGAAGATGTGCGAGGAAAGCCTGAGAGAGCTGGGCTTGTTTAGCCTAGAGAAAAGAAGGCCCAGGGGAAACCTGATCACCATGTTTCAGTATTTAAAGGGTGGCTACAAAGAAGACAGTGACTCCCTTTTGACAAAGGAGTCCCATGGAAAAGATGAGGATAATGGGCACGAGTTACTTCTGTGGAGATTCCAACTGGACATGAGGAAAATTTTTCACAATGGGAGCAATCAGCCATTGGAATATTTTCCCCAGGGAAGTGGTGGATTCCCCAACACTGAACTCTTCTAAGATTCAGCTGGACAGGGTGTTGGGACATCAATGCTTTGCCTAGAAAGGTTGGACAAGATGATCCTTGAGGTCCCTTCCAACCCTATATTATATGAGTTTATGGTAATGCACTGCAAATAATGTCTGGATATCCTCCAGGTTTTAAAATTACTTAAAAAAAAAAAAAAAAGAAAAAGGAAAAATGTGCTCATAGGAAATGAACACTGAATTTCTGCAGCAACTTCACCATAAATGAAAGCTAGCAATGCCTCCTATTTATCCCACTCATTTGGATAACCCATGGTTGTTGTTAGCTCCAGTGGCCACAGCATTGCACTGGAGTTAGCTCATTACAAATGTCCTTAAGTGCAGTTTTCCACAAGACAGTCTGCTGCTTTCCAGGGTATGGACTAAGAGGTACTTCTGCCTTTAGGGATACTGCCTGTGTGATCCTGCACAGTGCTGGATACTTGTTCCTAAGTGCACTTTGCACTTGCCTGTCAAGAGATTTCCTTTAAGTAAACTCATTTTACTAAGTTCTCCTAATTATCCTAATCCCAGCAGTCTTTGTTTGCAAGACAACCTACTCCCATTAGTGCAATTTTAAATAGTATAGTCAAGTTTGGAAACTACCAGAGTTCACAAATTATGCAATCATCTTGTGTTTTCTTGTAGATACTAAATAAAATACAATGAATAGCGCAAGTGCTTGCAAGAGTCCATTAAAAACAGTCTTTATTCATTGATGAATCCTTTATAACAAAGCTATTTGAAGATATTTGCATTAACTATTTTGAAATCATTTATTATGCACTCATATTAATTTTGTATACTTTTTTATTTTCTCAGATCTGGATACTGTGCAACACAGTCAATTCTGAGTCAACATGGTTACTGCTATCAGCTGTACCCATGATTCTATTAAATAACAAGATGGAATTTGTTCTTTGACAGGAACCGTTTCCCATGAAAACTGCTGATTGCTCTTTCATTATGTCCCCACTCTCCATCTCCTTATTAATTGGTACGAACCACTTCATCATACCTAGATCAGAAGCAGTGTTGGACTAGCCAGCCTGAAATTGCATAGGCTAACCTCAATCACACCCTTCACATGTTGACACAACACTGTTTTTCTTTTTAGAAATGGTCTCCTGGATGGTTTCTAAACTCTTGCATTCCCACTTTATGTGAGAACAGTCCTCTTTTAAAATGCCAACATCAAGTCCTCTAGACCCACTGCTTTTAAAAAGTTAGTTGTGCTCTTTGATATTCTTTTCAAAGTTGCTTGAATAGGAAGCATTTCATCTTCATTATATAATGTGGAAATGGCATTCAACTTTGCCCCAAATATAGGCAGGAAATATTTGTCAAACACTTCTGCCTTTACAGTTTCACAGCTATCCAAATATATTTGGATACATGGAGAGTAACTGTACTCCACTAAAATATTGTTGGTCAAATTAAGCATGGTTCCAGACAATCTTTGCTTACAACATGTTGTTTTCTGCACAGAGAGCACTAACTCTCTGGCTCTTTCAGAAGGGATGGTGGACAATTAGGTTAAAAATTCCCCTTGAGAGTGCTCTGTCCTAGGGTCAGACATGGGAGGCACACTGCCCGAAATCCAATTAATAGCAGCAGAATAAATTTATTATAAACTTGATACAAGGAAGCAATAAGCAAAGCAGCTCTGGGTGAGCTGCTTCACCAGCAAGCACACCAGGGATAATACAGTTACCTGTTTTATAAAGCCTATATATACATATTTATTAAGGGGTTGTAACATGTAAATTTGTCCCCGCTTCGTTTGATAATTAGTTTTGCAAGTTCTTTCCTCATGCGCATTGCCTCCTGGTGGTCGTGGGTGAGGGTCTCGGGATGAAGTAAGAGTCTTCCTCAGTCACCTTTGTCCCAGTTTTTAGGGTAGAATTTTTTTACCTTCTTTCCTTGCGCATCTCCCTTGTTGGTTCTTCTATCCCCTTCTTGACTGTCCTTGGGAGTTTGCAGCCTCTGCAGCCTCATAGATAAGGGGTTTCTTTCAACTTGTCATGCTTGTGTGGCTTTGTCAGTTCAGCATTGTTTTATGGCCTTGCAAATTCTTTCTTGGATACTATGCTCAGGAACATCCAGATTTATAATGGTTACATATCTATCATGCACACACCATATGTAATTATTCAACTATAATGAGTACAAATCGTTTAGTAATTTTTTTCTCATACCAACTTCGCTTAATAAGTGAGTTAACCATAATCAGCAAATTAATAGTTCAAATTTATTATATCTGTTTATGTTTTTCTTCCCCTTGAACACCAAGATAGTGGTACAGCTCTTATGTCAAGGTCAAAAGTGTATTTCACTAGATCTGAAACGTTCTTCCAAAGCCATAGCTCCATGTTCCTTTACCCCTGATGCAAGCAGCACAAGAATCCCCCTGGCTCTAAAAGACAAGAATTACAGGGCAAGGAGAGGGGAATTTCTGTGATACCAGATACTGACTCTCTCAATGCATCATTCTTAAATCATACTGGCTTTTTCTCTCCACCCCCACTATTGTTCCAGGGAAACAAAGGAAGAAAACAATGATCCCTGATGGAAATATTTACTTTTCAGGCTTCTATCTGGCGCTGTACTAGTGTTAAGTGTTCACCTGTTGCTGTGGTTTAACCTCAGTACCACACAGCCACTTGCTCACTCATCCCATCTCTCCGCAATGGGATGGGAAGGAGAATCAGAAAGATGTGAAACCCATGGGTTAAGATAAGAACAGATTAACAATTAAAATAAGGTGTAACATACTATTTCTAGAAGCAATAATATTATTAATGGAAAGGGAAATAATAAAAAAAAGAGAAAACAAACACCAGCCGTAGTAAACAACAGTGATGCACAATACAGTTGCTCACCACTCGCTGATAGATACCCAGCCCGACTCGAGGAGCAATCAGTCCCTTCTAGGTGACTCCCCCCAGTTTCTATACTAGGCACGATGTGCTGTGGTATGGAATACCCCTTTGGCTAGTTTGGGTCAGGTTTCCTGTCCCTGCTTCCTCCCAGGTTCCCGTGCCCCTCCTTAATAGCAGAGCATGAGAGACTGAAAAGTCCTTGATAAGGATAAGCACTGCCTAGCAACAACCAAAACATTAGTATGTTATTAATGTAATTCTCAGACTACAGCCAAACCACAGCACTGTACCAGCTCCTGGGGAGAAAACTAACACTAGCCAAGCTGCAACCAGGACAACTAGGTGTTGGTGAAACTTGTGGAAAACCATGAATGGGCATGTTGCTGTCAGCATTTGCAAAGAACAGGATGAGGTAGAGCTGTGTTGCTGGTGTGGGCTCAGCCACCACATCTTATGGCTTTCCCTTATTTCTTCTTGGTCTCCAGGAGTATAGATTTTTCCCTTCTTGCAGGAGTGAATGAGGATGGGGCAGCTTGTTCAAAAATATATAGTGGGGTTGGTGGGACTAAGAAAAGAGTTTCTGTTGGTGAATCTGTCATATTATACAAACTAACATTGGCATAGAGATATTGGACATGAATTATTGCTTGCTCTTTCTTCAGAAATGATCCCAGTCTTGTACTTGTCCCCCTCGTAAAGAAGGGAGCAAAGACGTGAAAGATATAAAAGCATCAAACAGATGGGCTGCACTCAGTTGTCTAACCAAGACCCTTTCAATGTTCTTCTGAGTGTTAAAAGAAGTAATTTGCAAGGTCACTTACTAAAATAATGTTCTCTGCCTCTGTATATGTTCGTGCATGTGCGTGCACTCATGGAGGTGGATAAAAGGCCTCTCCCACAAACATGACTGGAGTCCAAATGCAAGTCCTGCACCAGAGATAGTCCTTCCAATGCAGGTACTTTTCCTCACAGAGCAATGACGTAGTCCATCTCCAAGGATGCCAACAGCTGCTCTGTGTGCACACTATCCTATAAATTATGCTGTCTCATTTCTAAAGTATGTCCCTTCCTTCCAGAATACTCTTCCAAAATAATTTTGTCACGTGTCCCTTGGCTCTGTGTATTGGGATATTAACTCTGAATATCAGAGGTATCACTATCACTGTTTCTGGTTTTTTTTTATTTCTTTGCTAGACATGCTGACCAGATGCATTAAAATAATACAGAAAAGGTAGTTTTTCTGGTGTTTTCAACTAGTTGTAACGATGCAGAAAGTGTGTGAAGTTCTATTTTATATTTTATTCAATAAGTTAGGTTTTTCATGTAGTCATAGCATTAGAATATAATATGAGAGTAAACATATTTATTCCAATGTTGGTTTTTGTTTGGGTTTGTTTATTTTGTTGTTAGGTTTTTGTTTTTTTTTTCTTCCTGATGAGATACCGAGAGCTTGGGCATGCAGCAGGCAAATGAGTGTTGTAATCCAAGAACAACAAAGTTGGCACAGATAATTTTTAGAGGGGGAGAGGGACAGGAAAAGGGGTGTTGTGTAATCTTCTGGAAAGTGTTGACTGTGGCCTTGACCAGATCAAGGGCGAAAACACTGGCTCTGTATTCTTACTCTGCCAACCACTAAGCCAAAAAGCAGAGCACAAAGACTTTCCAGAGGAAACCTTCACAGACCTTCTGGAAAATGGCATGCTGGTTTCTTTCTCTAGATGCTGAAGTAAAGAAGATGAGGCCACTATCTCTCCTGCACAGCTTGCAGTTGGCCATCTGAAAGGATGCAACACACACCACTCAAGCACCGCAAGGGAAAAAAGGTTTATCTTGCCCAAAAACCTCTGTCTGGTGAGTGGCTGAAAAGCAAGAAGAGGTGGTTACAAGTTGTCAAAAACTCTTGCACACAGGGATTATAAGGAACAAACCAAAAATACTTCCTCATTCATTTGGGAGAGGGTTGTTGTACACAGGGTCATGGTAAGGAGGGTTTTGTAGGGTGTAGGCTGTGCTAGAGTTCACAGCTAAGCATCTTGAAAGTGGGATCAAATGGAGAATGAAGAAATTTTAAAGCCCTCTGTGTCAGAGTCACAAGACCCAGACAGTTACACACAAATGTTTTGTCACATGATAACACCCAAAAGCATTGCTGGAGTTGCAGGACCTTGGGAACACTTGGCACTAAAAGTGACTTTGAGGTCACTGTCAGCGTGATCATGTGTGACATATTGGCTTTACTGAGACCAGTGTGAGTATTGCCGTTGATTTCAACAGGGTTAAAATTTCACTCACTCTCTGTGGTTCATCCTTTCCCCTCCCAGGCATTTATTATCATTGATTACAATTCACTGAATGTATTTCTGGCTCAAATTTGAGGTAACTGTTGTACATGATGAATTTTAAGAGATACAAAATATATTACCTAGCCCTTGTAGTACATGCTGTTCCAGGAAAGCATAGTAACAATGGTTGTCATTGCACCCTTGATGGAAGTACAAAGGGACATACTTCAAGTATGAGAGGAGTAATGAAATACTCATGTAAAGTCAGGTTCTATCTTAAATATCTTACTGAAATAGGGTCTGATTGAGAAGACCTTTAAGACTGCACATACCTGCACAGACGCAAATACCACATCTTGGTAAGATGAGACCTGGTAGTAGGTGAGTGACCTTGAATTGTCTGATGCTGTCATATTGCCCCAAGGAAATGTCCTTATGACTTACATTTTAGTAGGTAAAGTAGGATCTTTTCTGCCTGTGGCATTCGCTTGCATGAAAATGTGCAGGACGGGTATGGAATGCTGATATGGTAGCATACAGTTAAAGACACTTGCACTGTCATTAGGCTGGAGCTGTCTGTCAGTCAGGTGACAGCTAGGACCAGATTACAGCTATAAATATATCACATTTTATTAATTATGTGGAAGCACTTTCATCAAAATCCTCCAATTCCTATGGGCCCCGGGACACTCCGGTTTTGCTCTTTGCTGAATATTCCAGCTACTTTGTTCTGCCTTCACTGCCAGATTTATTCATTTCTCTGCTAATGTACCATTAAAAGGTCTCCTCTTTGATGTCATGTCTGGCAGATGGATTGAAATGTAGTTTTGCAAGTCTGAGAGAGACTGAAGGCCAACTGTTCCTACAGCCCAGGCCAATGATGCAAGCAGGTGATTGCCTTTCTATTTATGGTGGAAGTACTGTTTTAGTAAGTAGTTAAGGGTCTGGCAAGGAAAGTCAGGAGAGGCGCCTCAAAGTGTGAGCTGTTTCCAAATAAACTTATTTAGCCACATTATCCAAGATTGCTGCTGTTTTATGGGCTGAAACGAGACAGTCTGTACTTATACGGAACAGGGGGATGAAAAAAATAGAAAGAGAAAGCATCTGATGTGGAAAATCTTCCTGTGATAGAAAATCTGACTCTGCTAGGAAATCTGACTGTCGTGGAAAACTTCCAAGGACTCAGGTCATTGAAAACGCCACATGAAGAATTTCCCTTGGGCTTTTTTCAGAGGTAGATGACTATCTAACTGTGAAATATACCTTTTGCTTCCCAACAGTTTGCTTTCTTTACATCAACATACTGTCCCCAAATTTCCCATTTATATAATGCATATATAAGGATTTTTCCATCACTTCCTGCCTGAGCAGCGATGGGGATGCTGTAAGGTTGCTTGGGGGACGGGATTCCTTGTGCTTCTGACCTGTGGATCTGACCCAGCGCTGGCATAAATGCAGTAACTGAAACCTTTCAGAACCTTTTCCTTTCTTCAGTTGGTTGAATCATAGACCTTTCCAGAGTATTCTGGCTGTCCAAAGCCTTCCTAGGAAAAGGCTTATTGGTTATTTAAGTCCCAGGTCACTGTAGCCCTCTCACCCCAGCTGAACTGTGTGAGTGAGAAGCTTACAGTCATGTACACCGTGTCAGTAAAGCAAGCTGCAATGGGGTGATCTGCAAAACTAGGATGTCTTTAATGGTCATTTCTCTGATCCCCATCAGGTATTTGCACTGGAAAACAGGCACCTGCTGTCTCAAATTGGCTCAGCACAGGTATGGCATTTTAGGTGGGTGTGGCATGAGCAAATACTTTGTCACTCTCACTGTGTCTGATTTCATACCCTGATCTGAGTTTGTTTTCTCTACAGGACTTTATCTGCTGGATATTCCATGGGATTTGTACTTTATAAGAGGGATTCTGGTAATAGAGTCGCCTATCCAAAGTGGTTGTCAGCACTGCAATTGGTTTGCTGAGCAGTGCAAGTAATGACAGGTTTAATGATGTGAACATCTCTATCCAAACAGTTAATGTTCAATGCCTCATTCTCTTTTTACAGTGGTTTTTAGTCAGTAGTTCCTGAGGAAATTGGGGCTGGTAAAATTGGGACCATATTGGGTATTCTCACCTCTCCTACCTGATCAGCATTGCAGATCATGACTTGGGAAGGCAAACCACAATCAGAAGTGGGTATGCTGAAATTAGACCTCTCCATGCATGTAAAACTCTGAGCAGATGGTCTATTGGTCCATCACTTTCTTTTCAGGTCCTTAAGAAAATGGAGAGAAGAATATTTCTAGGAGGAGGTATCTGGACGGCTTTATCTTCATAGCTTCCACATCCTGGCAGTGTTAAAAGCCAGACTAGATGGGGCTTTGAGCAACCTGGTCTACTGGAAGGTGTCCCTGCCCATGGCAGTGCAGTTGGAACTGAATAATCTTTAAGGTCCTTTCCAACCCAAACGATTCTGTGATACTATGATGCTATGACCAATGAAGTCTTGGGGCCCTAGCAAGTATAAATGTGCCAGTATTGGTTCTTTCATTGCTTTATATGAGACAGTAAGAGTAGCCAGAAAAAGTGACTGTCCTTTCTGCTGCCCTTTGCTGTGACCTGAACACAGCTCAAAATGGGAGGTACAACTTCCACTCTTCCTATTATTCTTGTGAGGTTTACTTCTTTTCTCCACAAATTGCATATGATTTCCTTCTTTCCTTTCCTAAGTCCTAGCAGAGCCAGCCAAGAATCCACGTCTTGCAACTGCTGTAAATGTTACAACTTCTGATGCGGCAAAAACAGTATCAAAGGAAAGAGGCCAAAGCTGGCAAAAATGTGTCAGGTTTCAGGGCTGCTGATAAAATGGTGAAAGTGTCTTGTTTTCTAGCAGCCAAATCACAAATGGCAGTCGGAATCAAGCAGTGATTTCTATTTTTATTCATCTTTTTGCTCTACTTTCCTATGCATGCATCACTGTAGGAAGAAGGAAAAGAGTCTATTGCTTGTACTGCCTGGGTAAAGCCAGGGATCTGGGCTTCTTTTGCAGAACCTCTGTCTGTGAAACAAGAACAGAAGCAAGGACATCAGCCTCCTCTATGGACTACATGGCAGATTAAATGCATACAACATGGGCTAACTCTGACCATCTCATTTTTTGTAGGATTTGTTATGTCGCATACAATCACTTCACCTGGATCAAAATAGTATATTGTTTTTTTCCTTCGTGGCCCTGATCATTAAACATCCATGCTTTAGTAAAAGTCTAAGCACCCTTGCCATGTGCTTTTAGGTCAAGGATAGCTGAAACCTCTGAACAATATTGTCTTAGCAGTGGGCTCATGACCACAGTGTTGGGTACAGCTAAACAAGCAAATACAGGTAGGACAAACATTCTACCATTTCTCTTTTATCAGCCACTTCATGGCAATCAGTGGTGCTAAAGGCCTTTACCAAGTACTTTTTCCTCATTCTGTGGTTTGGTCAAGCTCATTTATTTCTTTTAAGCTAATAGCAGCACTGTGCTTAGTAAAAACAACCCCCTGCCTTGAGACTTTTAGGGCCACACTGCCTCCTTTTCTCTTGAGGCCAGCTTTTTCTATTTATGTGGCTTGAAGATGCTTTAGCTTATAGATGTGTGGGTGAACAATACCTGTCTCTGTGTCTGTGCTCAGCATGAATAAAGTACTCCCCACGCACAGCTCAGCTCCCACTGTCATAGGCTGCTGCTCACAGTTTTGGCAGTGCTCTCTTCCTCTGACAATGTTGTGAATAAAGTTTAGTTAACTGAATCCTTCAGCTGAGTTCTTTTGACTGGATGGTCTTGGTTAGCCTGAGTAGTTGTTTAGCATGGGTACCTGAAGTTACTGGAGACTTAAGCTGCCACAACCTGTGCTGAGTTATGTAAATAAATGTTTTGAGGTCAGTGCAAATTGGAAGACAAAAGAGATGCATCCTTACCAGAGAGATAAGAATTAGTTTATGTCCTGCCTCAAGATCATGAAAGAACCCAGTGATAGACCACAGCACCCTAGACCAACATTCACCATTGGAACAAGAGGAGCATGCAAGGTGTGTGTACAGAGTGTGATGATTGTGTGCATAGAATGTAAGTGTATAACCCACAGGATTTTCTGTGTTCTGGGTGTCTCCCTGGAGGCACTCAGCTCAAGCTGCTCACATTCCTGTACCAGTCTACTATTGAATTATTTTTCTGAGAATCTGACGTCTGAGACTTTGCTGTGGGAAACCTAAGACAAGGAATTTTCTTTAATGACAAGAAGCTCACTGCCTTCGTGGTCTCACCCCATCAGGTCAGCTTGAAAATGCTTTGCTCAGAGCAGCCAGGAGTAGCTTCTTGTTTTCACCTCCAGATGCTGGTACCTGTTATAAATCAGACAATAGTGCTCAACTGGAAGGATTCTTGTACTTGATGTAAATTCATTAGTTATCTTCTCTAAGGGTTTGATTCAGTCAAAGCAGCAGGAGCCTTTCCAGAAGTTTTTATGTGCTGCAGGACCACCCCCTTTTCTTCTATTCAACTATTGGTGCCTGAGGCACCTCTAGGAGCTGCCCTCTCCACCTTGAAGATGACCTGGGTCTTTTCTCCCTCTTTCTCCTGACTTTGATGGGACTTTTCCTCCAACTGCACTGCAAAAGGCAGAGTGGGCCATTTGCAGCCATCCCCATCCAGTGCCCTGGAGGCATGAAACTGGGGGTGGAAGGGTTGCACCAGGCAGAGAACCCAGCTCTCCCACTGCCTCTGCTCCTGTGAGATGAGATGAGGGAGCCCAGGAGGAGGGAGGGCTCCTCTGGGAGCTGGAAGCACCAAGCTGGTCCTCAGATACAAGGTACAGCAGTACAGGGCAAGGCAAAGAGCAAGTGCAGCCACTAGGAAAACAAGCTTTATGCTGTGGAGCAGCACAGATCAGGAAAAGCATATCCATACAGCCTTCTTCCTTAACCCCACAGCAACCCATCAGATAGTACCTTATTGTATGTAGAAAGATAACTCTGGGCAGCAAATTTTGGAAGCTCGAGCTTCCTTCTGGGTTTATTTCAGCCTGACAGGTGGAGTGCTCCATGGTTAATTGTTCTTTGAGATCTGAAATGGCTTTCATATCACAATTTGATTTGCACATGATGATGCTCATTGTTTTCAGATCATGCTTTCTTCCTTTTTGGCAATGACATAGCTGGTGATCCAGAAATGCCTGGTCAAGTTGGAACATATCTAACATGTCCAGGAGTCCTTAATAACTTGTAATAAAAATGATTATGAATATTTTAAAGGCCTTCACCAAGACAGAACACCACAGTGCTGGTTGTGGTGACAAACGGAGAGGTGCAACCATGTTTGCTCCCCAAAGTGTTCAAACTCTAAGGGGAAACTGAAAAAACGAGAACGGAAATGTTTTAACATGTTGGTGAGAATAAAGTGAGGCTTTGAATGACTGAATGTTTTGTGGGAGGGCAGACAGGGCTCTCGCAGAGGCTGGATGTCAATCCAGGCCAGAAGGTACCTAGCTGCTCTCCAAACCTTCTGGCAGTGCAAAGTTTGCACAAATAACTGCTGTTCCCTCTCTCACATCTGTCTTTAGGGCCCCTCTTAAAGAAGGACTGTGGAAAAATCACTATGATGATAACAGCGCTACAAGAAAGGGCTGAGGGAAAGGGTTCATGTCTTCTGCAGCCCTGCTGCTGATCCACCCTTCTAACCTCTCGGCAGGAGAACGTTAATGCTGGGGAGAGAGGAGATTAATGCACAGAGCTTTCATCTAGCTCAGAGAAGGCACAAATGTGTCTATGCTGTAAAAAAGGCAAGTTCAGGCATGTGTAAGAGCAGCTAAGCTGGCTGCATTTCTGTGTTATATAAATACTGATTGATAAAAAGCTGCCAAGTGTTCAAATAACTGGCTTAGAGTGTTGTTTGTTTTGGGTTTTTTTTTTTTTTTTTTCTTAGTTTGCTAGTTTTCCAGCAGCAAGAACATTCTAAGCATTTGGAATCCATCTGCAGTGACCATGCATCCAATGTTGTAGAAAAGGAAGTGATGGAGTGATCAGAGATTTAAACTTCTTGTGCCCTGTGACTCCTTACGAGCATTAAAACCAGTCTTTTTGAACTTATCATGTGATGATGAGGCTCTGCTTTTTTCCTGTCCCATCTCCACACTTGCATTTCCAGGTTTGCCTACCAACAGAGAGAAACACTCATGGAAAGACAGCCCTCTATCACTGACGGCAAAATGCTTTCATGTCATGTAGTTTCTCTGAAGCACCACCAGAAAATAATACAGCCAGTGTCTTAGAAATACATATAGAAGCTTTAGTAATATGTCTAATTACAACAAACTGGCACTTACCTGATTCTCACACACAAAACCTCTGCTTTATAGATGTACCTTTCATCTCTGCAATGACTATTTAAAGGAGATGAGGTGCTGGCACAGGTTGCTCAGAAAAGCTGTGGCTGCCCCATCCCTGGCAGTGTTCAAGGCCAGGCTGGATGGGGCTTTGAGCAACCTGGTCAAGTGGAAGGTGTCCCTGCCCATGGCAGGACGTTGAAAATGGATGAGCTTTAAAGTCCCTTCCAACCCAAAACTTTCTATGATTTTATGACAAATATATATAAATATATATATAAGCAATTAGAACCCTTCTTTTTTTGTGGGGTGTTTTCTTCCTACAATAATCAATTCCTAAAGACATCATCTGCAGCATATAATAATGAGAAATGTGTAGTAGCCTTAAGGAATTGGAACTTTGCTCAAATCCTTGCTCTGCAAAGAGCATATAGTTTACTTACAGTGCAAAAAAACTGTGTCATACAGAACTTATTGGAAGTCAGTGACTGTAGATAGAAATTTTCTTATTAGGCAATGCTAATCAGATTGAGGCTGATCTAATCAAAGATGTGAGGATCAGCTTCTGCTCTGCTTGGCAGCATGAAGCTAGCTAATCCAAGTGCCACAGATGCTGAGACATTCCTTCATATGTTATGAGCCAAGCCCCGCACACTGCCAAGGGCTTCCTCTGAAATTCATGGGAACCGGGAGTGTGTGGCACCTGGCAAGACCAAGCTTGCTGTAAAAACCCTTTGGAAAGATCAGGGTTTGCATACCAAAACCTGGTGTAGTAAACTGTCTGTGTCCCCAGTCTTGCTATTTGCCAGCAAGAGCCAACATCGGGATCATGGTGTAGAAAAGCTTGTAAACCAGGGTGGAGAGTCTGCGGCCCGAGTATTTACAGATTGGAATTTCATTCATACAGCATTGGTCACATGGCTTATTCCTCCATGATTTTACAACAAAATCTTGGCTAATGTGTTAGTAAAGCCCATTTTGCTCTGAGAAAAGGGGAGGTTCCCCACCATTGTTGCTGAAAAACACCAGATCCATTGCGCAACTCTGCTGGGAAACACACAGAAGAGCAACTACTTAACCAGCCTGTGCCTAGACTTGGCATTAACTTTGAAAGCACTGCAAGAGGACTGAACCCGGTTAAACCTTCACACCAAATCCAGGCAGAGAATAGAAAAAGGCAGATTTTTCCCTCTTCCCCATATGAATGCCAGCTTTTTTAAGCTCAGTAGTCAAGATGCCCAAAACCAAACATGCTGATGAGATGTGTACCCACATGTTAGGGGAAGGTCTTCACAGCTCAGCAGCACATCAGCTTTGCAGAAGGGTAGAACAGATATTGCTGAAGGTGGTGTAGTGGTTAGGAATCACCAGGAGACAATGAGAACTCATGGCCAAGACCAATGGCAGAACAAAGAATCAAAGGGTAGAACTGTCTTGCTAAATCCTTTTGCTGATACTTTGTGTTTTTGAAGCTTATCCCTTTAGGCATTTTCCTGAAGCCAAATTCACTGGAGTTGTTATGAGGGATTTTTTAATCATTCCTGCTATAAACCTTGCATACCTGCCAGCTAGCATCCCTTCTTACTGGTAATCCTTATCCCCAAAGTACATGAAATATGCTTTCATCTGATCTGGCAGCAGATTGAGCTAAGAAGGAACTGGTAGGCCAGTGTGAGATGCAAAGGAGATTACAGGAACCTTGCATCCATCCTGCACAAACAGCAAGCTGGCTGACTGAGCCGGTTAGAAGCAATAATCAGGGCTCACTTCAGAATGTTTGGTGCACCTGACTTGCTCAGGGTATGACCAGCCTTCTGGCACAGAGGTGCTTATGGCATTACCACACATCCCTGGCTACTCTTGCACCAGTCCCCACATGGGTTCCAGTGTGTGCAGCCAGGCTCATATGGCATTCAGCCTGGGACTGTCTGTTCTGGATGCTTGGCTGGGGGGACCCTGCTCCTGCAGCAGAAAGCAGATATTTCTGTGTGGTTCCTCATGGAGTCCATGTGGATATCCACAGTGGGCCCTATGTTACTTGAGTTTTTCCATTATCTCACCTACTCCAGCCCCCATGAAGTGGACAGTGAAATTTCACCTTATTCTGAAGACAGAATCACAGAATGGTTTGGGCTGGAAGGCACCTTAAAGCTCATCCAGTTCCAACCCCCTGCCATAAGCAGAGCCACCTTCTATTAGAGCAGTTTGCTCCAAGCCCCATCCAACCTGGTCTTGAACACTGCCAGAGATGGGACAGCCACAACTTCTCTGGACAACTTGTGCCAGTGCCTCCCCACCCTCACAGGGAGGAACTTCTTCCTAATATCTAATCTAAATCTCCCCTCTTTCATTTTCAAGCCATTTCCTCTTTTCCAATCACTACACACCTTTATAGAAAGTCCCTCTCCAGAGACATGCAACAGTCTAGCTCCTCGGGGCACTAAAAATCAGTTTACGTGATCTCTTCTCTCATTACACGTTTACTGTCCTGTTTCAGCCTGAAGGCACTGTTAACTTCTCTGTTTGCAGATCACAGGTTTTCAGGGGAAAACTTTTGCATTTTATTTTTATCATATGATGTGAAGGTTTGATTCAAAATCTACTCCCAATGAGAAAAGCATATAAAAAGAAAGAGGCCTCTTCTGGTATGAGGAATTTACAGAGCACAGCCATGAACAGGTTGTAGCAATGGCTGGTCCAAAGGTCCTAGTGGGACATGATCCTTTGCTTTCCTATGGAGACACCCAAACTGAAAGTGCTCTTTTGAGGACTTTTTTGTAGTCCTGGATTGACTGCCTGGTGATGCATGTCTAGAACTTAAATTTGGTGCCAGCCTTTAGCCATTGGCACTAGAGATCAGTCTTGTTCCAGTCACTTGGTCAGGTGTTACATGGCTGGCCGTGCACCACCATTTAGTTAGATGTCATGAAGCAATGGTTAAAAATAACAAATGCTTGCTGGACGTCGCCCAACAGCTAGAGATGTGGTGAGCCACATCAGTTATAGTGTCCCAGTGAACAAGCTCTTCCTGGGTTGCCTTAGCTAAGATGAAACACAAACACTCATCCCAGATTATTTCTCAAGTTACTAGTGTGCTGCATTTATATCAGTGTAGTCATCTGAGGTGTGCCTTTCTCTAGACATCCATGAAGTAGTACTGCAAGCAGGCTTCCTCTCCTCTGCACTATCTTCAGACAGTTAATAGAGCTAATGTGTAGAAGTCAAGTTCAAAAAGAAGTATTTTGACAGTTTAATCTGATGGTACCCAAGTTTCTTGCAGGACTTCAGGTTTTGTTAGTAGTGGGGGGGGGCCTACTGCTCAAGTTCGATTTCTCTGTAGAAAACCCAGTTTGTCTGGTAACTCTGGATCAATTTGGCTTGTTCACTACTACACAATGCTGCCTTAAGGAAGACATGATTTAGAGCAACATGATGCCTTTAGGACTGTTCAGATACCTGGCACTGAACTCCAGCTAGCTGATAGACCACAGATAGCCAGGAGATGTTGGTGAGAAGCAGTGTACATGGGCTGTTGTATGAGTGATGGACCATGTATGGGACTTGTGTTCCCTTTGCAGTTGACTGTGGAAAGCACCAGCTGAAGGAAATGCCTTGGTGGGCTATCAGATATGTTTTAAAGATTTCTGACTAATGTCTTGCAAAATGTGGGCCAGCAAATCATATTCTGGAGCTAGCACCGCCTGGCTTACAACGTGTGGTCCAGTGCAAGTGTCTTTTACATAGCACTCTCCAGTCATGGCCTAAAGCCATCAGCAGCACAGAGGTCTGGCTTTGAAGCCTGCAACAATTTTTCTTAGCTAACTTTAACCATGCTGAGATTGGTATCAACCACATCTCATGTCAATATGCAGGTACCATGTGTGTATATCAATTCACAGTGTCTGGAGAACCCAGGGCTTTACAATGGTGACTGCACAGACGTCATTAAGTACAAAGAGATTGAACAGGCCCTGTGGTTGCTGGCCATGATGACATGAAGCAAGATAACAGAGCAGGGTATGATGTGGTACACGTCAGCAAATAGCTAGACTAGAGCAGGTTTGGGAATGTGCCTTACTCTATTTATGGAGTAGCCCCATGAGCATCTGTAAGTCCCACTGACACTGAACCACATTGAACAAGTCTGGAAAAAAAACCAGGGACAAAAGCTTGGTCCTGCTGCAAAAAACACAGCCAAACTCCCGTCAGCTTCACCCTGGGACTCTCTGTACCACAAGCTGTTCTGAGCAGATGGACCTCTGATTTTGTTCAAAGCTTCGCTGGTTTTCCTGGGGCTGCAGATGGCTCTGAGATCTGCTGCACAGAACAAGGCTGAGCCAGGTGCTCAGAGAAAGAAGCCAACGAGCAGTGCCTCCAGCTCAGAAGGTCTATAGCTTGCTGTAGCCTAGTCCTCAGGCTTTGCAGTCCCTGCAGCCTTCTGAAGCCTCCCTGCCTGGGATGGTGGGCTGGAGGGTATTTAACAGGAGCCAGGGGAAGACAGCAGCACATCTCAAACCTGTTGCTGAACACCTCTTGAAATTCCCTGGAGTTTTCAAGGGTGACAAGCAATGTTAAACACCCTCCACAGCTTCTTGAAATGTCACTTGGTGGAAAATAAAGTATCCTCTCTAACGTGTGGTGAAAAGGTCAAACCCACTGCAATTTGGGAATATGATGCTTCCAACCAGGGCTTCCCTGAGGAAAACATTTCCCAGAATTTTTTGACGTTACCAATCCTGGAAAAGTATCGCTTGAGCCATGAATGGTGGTAGATCTGAAGGAAAAAACAGGAAGGTATCTCATACGGCCACGAGATGGCAGCTGGAGCCTGGGAAGTTTTTTATAGCCGCAGCAGCTTCCATGGAAAACTGAGTCATTTGCCAGCCCAGTTTTAAATCGCTCAAGACAAGAGTCTGCATTTGGGAATATGCACCTGCAACGCTTTGGCTTTGAACATTTCGCATGTGTGCTTAGAGCGAGTTTGCTCTGGAATATCTGATTACCCCTTTCATTTCCCAGCTCCTCTGAGCCTTCCTCGATTAGTCAGTATCAAATAAATGCTTTAACCAATGTAATCCCTGTTGATAGGAAAACAGCAGTGCATCTGGTTTAACACTGCTGTTATGATCTAGTCTGCTCCAACACCTAATTCAACAGGGATCTGTAGTCAGATGCTCTGCCCCCTTCATGCCATGACCACTTTGGTCTGCAATTTCTCCTGGAGCTGTACTCTTTCACTAACCTCTTTAAATGGCCGACTGTGTTGTCATTCGATGATTGTGTTCCATTCTGGGATAGACCACATTTCAGCAGCAGTTTAAGCAAGCCCTAGGATGCCCTTTGCCTCAGCAATGCAATTCAGTCAGGCTCAGACTCTGAAAAGGTCTGTCATGTGGAGCTGCTCTCATGAGCGCTGCCCCTCAACAAGGGTTCAGAGACGATTCACAAGCAGAGGTGAACACCCTTCCACACAGGCAGTATGAAGCCTGAGATTCCTCAGTCTTGTTGAGGTCCTCACAGTGGCCAGAGAAATGCGAACTGGAAAGTGGAGGTTTAGGGCAGAAATGAATTATCCTGGTAGAAGAGAGGAATGAACATTTACATAGATGGATTTTAAGACCATAAAGCACATGTGGTGGTCAAGGTAGTAATTGGAAGTCTTACTGTAAAGCCATTTGGTATAGAGCCAGAGTACATGAAAAGTGTCAGTGTTTTTGGCTGCTTTTCCCAGAAGTGACAGAATGCTATGCTCGATCCCCACCTTTCACAGCTGCTCAGCATATGCCAGCGCTGTCCTTTGCAGAATGGAAAATATGCTAATATTTCCCTATTTCTGCCTGTGGGGGATCTTCACATGATGTGCAGCTATCACTGCCCATCTTCACTCTATTCCAGCTCTACATTTCCCTGTTGAGCACTTGTTTTCTCAGTTGGGGTGGTGATGATCATGACACAGGCTGCTGCAGCATCAAGCAATTTCTGAGCTGAGCCAGGTAACGGCACCTGCTGCTTCAGAACCATCTTACCCCTCCAAGACAAAGCCAAAATAATTGGTTTATGATTTGTGCTATTGTTGTGCTCTGAGAAGCTGGTTGTCACAGTTGGAACTAAAAGAAAGTGGAATGATTCACCCACACCCCAAGCTAGGAGAGATCTGCATCCAGATAGCCCCAGATATCCCTCCATATTGCCCATGAAATCTCTTGCCAGAAGAAAGCATACCTTCTCCTCCTCCTTTTACAATTTTGCTTTTACATTCCATGAGCAGATAGTTCTTGGGAGCTGTCATGCTTCTCACAGCAGCAGGAGGGATTTCTTGGCAACTGGGAGGTGGTAGGAAACAGTCACAGTGGGAATGCTGAACAGAACAAGGAGGAAATTGTTATCGGCCATGGAAAAAGGTGAAGAATCATTGCAGTGATTTCTGTGCTTCTTGAATGGTTTGGTTTGTGGAATGGAAAGTACCACCTCTCTGGATGAATTTGTTTAGCAAGCTTTCCTCTTTCTTAAGAGCATAAGCATATTTTATAGGACAGGGGAACACAGCCAGATATGAGCTGTTATATTCTTTTTCCCCTGACCTATCATGAGCTATTTACAAAGGTTTAGACCCAGTTAAAGCAAAGATGAATTTCTGAGCCTGCTGGTTAATATCTTGCAGCTGCTCTTCTGAGGCCTGATCCAAAGACCAGTAATGTTACCAGGCACCTTCCCTCTGACATTAGGGGGCATTAGGATGGGATTTATGCATTTGGCAGAGGTTTTCTAATAATTTATTTAAACACTGCAGAGAGCAGCAATGATTCAAGTCAAGTTGAGGGTTCAAGATTAGAGCTCTCGTGTGCCAAGTCTTGTGGGTTTGCCTGTTGTTTGTAAGTAGGGCCCTGCCCTAACCTTGTGAGTGATATGGTCCTCATGAAGAAGAAACATTTTTTTCCCCATTCACCCTTCATCTTCAAAGCTGTTATATCTCTATGGCATCCCTTTGCTGTGCCTGGTGCTCTGTGGGCTCTCAGGAGCCAGGTAGTAGAGCCCTTATGCTGATGGATTCACACTGCTCCTGTCCCTCTGCTTTCTAAGCATTATCTATAACCAGCAAGCTAACTGTCCATGGACACTGGCAAACATCAACTTTTAGAGATGATTCACCTGTTGAATGTGATGCGTTTGATCTGTGAGTCTTGATATGAAACTGGTTCTGCAACTGGGAGTTAGAATACCAGTTGATGCACTGTGCAGCAGAAAGAGGGAAATAAAAGAACAGGAAAGCAGTCTTACAAATCACATTAGGGATGGTGAACTCCAAAGGTTGAAACCACAAGGTAAAGGAAGCTAAGCAGAAGCAAAGGAATCAATGGACAGGAGGTAATGGAAGTTCAGGTTATGTGAAAACTGAAAGAGACATTGAGAAAAGTTAACCAGTGTCATCTCTTGGGCACTGTAGAGGTCAGTATCTCCCTGAGGTACAGCTGTTTGCCAGCTGCAGTGCTGTCCCTGCGAATGCAGCTCTACTGCTCACTGGGCAGTGCCTGCTATGAGATGGAAGGCTGGAGAAGGAGTGGGCCATTGTACAAATGTTCTAAGGCTTTTGGGTCCTCCACAGCATCCCCTAAGACTCCATACCCTGCTGCTCTGTACAAGGCAGACATGCATGGTGACTTGTGCATGTATTTGGTCACAGCAGTGCACGTAGCTCTGGGCTCACAGGTGCAGAGGGAGTTCTAAGCACAGCAAAACTGGCCCAGCTCTGCCGCCATAGTGCAGATGCAGTGAGTAGACCAGTGGGAAGAGGTGTTGGTTGTAATTTCCCAGTTATACCCCCTGCTAGAGAGGACCTAGTGTGAGGCTGCTGGAGTTCTTTTTGCCTTCATGTCCTGCTAGGACTTGAGCTGAGGGTCCCTGAGCAAGCATGGACCTGGTGCAGAACTAGTTTTATCCTCCACAGGAACACCACTTGAATCTTTTTCCCCCCAAGCAAAACTGCAACAACTGAGTTGCGCATGAATCTGGCAAGCCAGTGGGTGAAAGACTTGGAAGACCTCATGGGTTTGAGCCCCGTGGGCATGCAAAGAGCAGCTCCTCCGTTCAATGTGCTTTCTTGAAGCTGCTGGGGCAGTTTAGTGCTTTAGTTTCAGTCTCTTTTTGGGATGTTACTTCTGCAGCCAGGCTAAGGGAAGCACTTGCACAACTGTTAGCCCATCCCTTGGCCCAGCACACAAAAACTGGACTCCTATGGGTCCTGACTCAGTAGTGGCAGGCTTGCAGCTGTGCCCCAGTTGTGTGGAGGCATCAGGATCATAAATGGAGCTGAAAACTGGGACATCCCTGAGGGTTTATTTCTATAGTCATCCACTGCCATAAGTGCAAGGGCTGTGACTTCTGAATCACAGCCTGCAGATTTCTTTCTGGCTAATGACTGGGCCCTTTTCTCATCACACTCTTTCAGTTTCACAGTGCTCTTTCATTAATTCTTGCTCACAACACAGGATAAGTGTGTAGACCCAGGGTGTGCAATTAGCAGGGGTATGTGGCCCAAAGCAAGAGGTAGCTGGAAGCAAGAGGGGCAAATAGACCCATTCCCAGCCTTTCTGGGAAACTGGTATCAGTCAGTTTCTTGCCTGAAGATGTGCTTTTTGGTGCTGCTTCCTCATCTTCTTCCAGCAGCAATAACTAGAAAGATAAAGCAGTATTTTCCCAGCAGTGCTCATAGACAGATGAGGTTCCCAGTGTGGAAATGGCACCTGCGTCATGTTCCCTTCAGCTGCTGGAGGAGAGTGCACTCCTGCCATCTCATGGACACCTCGGAGAAGAAGGAGGAATTTCTTAACAGGAAGAGGGGATTAGGATGAATTTTTCTTGAAATCTATTTCAACAGTTGAGAATTTAGCTAAGTATTAAATAGAGTTTCTCTTTTCTCCTTTATGCAGGCTTTTGATTATGCAGTTTTTGTAATGAACTCAATGTGGTCGTTTCCGATTTGGCCCTGTAGGATCTGGCAGGGAGCCTCTGTCTGAATGCGAGTCTTGCTGCATCCAGATTTGATTCCTTTTCCTTGGCACGGCTTTCCCTCCTGCTGATGGAAGCTTTAAAGAAAAAAAAAAACCACCATGACATCTGAAACACTGCCAAAAAGCATCAACATGCTTTCTGGCTGCCATCTATTGTGCAATGCAAACCTCCTAAGATTTAATATTTCTAAAACTGCGGTGCACCTGCTTGCAAGAAAAACTACCTTGTCACATGATGACATGTTTTGTTAAATAACTTTTTTATTATTATTATTTATTAGCTTCAGAAAGGGGGTTTCCTCCCTTTCTCCCATTTTTTTTCCCTCCTCTACCCCAAGATTTCTTCATGAAAAAATACTTTCTTCCTAGAGCTCCTTCCCTGGCAGTGTTCCAGGCTGGGTTGGACATAGCCTTGGGTGGCATGGTTTAATGGGAAGGGTCCCTGCCCATGGCAGGGGGGTTGGAACTTAGTGATCTTAAGGTCCTTTCCAACCCTGACTATTCTATGTCTATGTCTTCCTCTAGAGCTGTAATCTGGAATTATATGATGCATTTCCCACCCTCTGGTTTTGACAGATCTTTGTCTTCTGTCTATGGTGAGAGCTTTGATGATGGGGTGCATTTAGTTGTGTCCTAAAGGCACTGCTGCTCACTACACCCAACCACCAGATAAACGCCAGCTTGGCCCAACTGGGAGATTGCCAGTTCCTGCAAGGTCATGTTGGTTCAACCAGCTCTTCACTACTCATCACTGGACTGAAGAGGGCTCTGCTGTCTGGCCAAAGCAAGCTCTCCCGGCTGCCACAAAGGAAGGTTCCTTCCTGTTTGATTTTGTTCAGCTGTTTTTCAAGGTAGATTTCAGCTCCACAGGTGCTTTGCTGGGGTGGGAACCTGAGATGGAGCTGGATGTCGCAGGCATCAGGTGATGTGGTGTGATGGCTCAGGTGGGCCAGGAGAGCTTGGCATGGAGAAGTCTCCTGAGAAACAAGTGGGATCCCTTCATTTCCCTCCCACCTGGTAGATCAAAGTATTGCTCAGTGATAACGTCTAGCAAGTCACCTTCCAGGTGTCACGGAGATAAGGCACTTTGCTCAGGTTACACTACCTGTTGCTAGCGCTTGCTGTCACTAAAGCAAGTACAAACAACGTGTGCTCGCTTCAGGGATTGCTTCTCAAAGACCTTTCTCAAGTTTTCAGAGGGATGGCAGCATGGTCTCACCTCCATCTCCCTTTGTCCGATCGTTTTTCAAGCCTCTTTGTGATTGTTCTGCCCTCAGAAGGTAACACAGGGGATGGAGTTTTCTATAAATAACCCAAAAGCTGTGTTGTTTTGCTTCACCCAGGATCTGGCAGCCTGTCCAATGGGAGAGTCGGGACCCTGGAGTCTGCTGAGCTATAGCACTTAGGGATCTCCCTTACCTTTATGGTCACTGTTTTTTTCATTGCATTTGCTGTTGCACAATGGCAACAAGCAGAAAACCTCTAGGGGACAAACACGGCCTCTTTTCTCACATGTTTGGGCCCTTTCTGGGATGTTTAAATAGTCTGTGGAGCCCATGGTGGGGGACTCTTAGGGGAGTGTAGGAGCTCTGGGCTCCTGGCCTTCAGCCACCAAGCTCCTAGTTTACCCTGGCCTGTCAGCTCCTTCCTCCCACAACCTACGAATTGCTTTTGATTCTCCACAACTAGAAAGGTGAAAGTGCTTATTCAGGTTTCTTCCCCTCTCTGGCTCCCTGGCTTTGGGAGAAGGATCATAGGGAGCTTCTAGGGTGGATGGCTGTAGCTGCTCCATCTGAAAATAAAAAGGTTCCCTGTTGCTCTGAGGTGTTCCAGGATTCACAGCAGCTGAATATGAGTGACTGTGTGTTCATTTGGATGGGTCGAAAATAGCAGTCTTTCCTGAACCCATTTTAAAGATGAGGGGCTGAGACGCAGAAGGACGAGGGGACCTGCCCAAAGCCCTGCAAGGACCCAGCAGCAAGATTTGGTGCTTCTTAAGTTCCTTTGGGTGTTAACAGCTTTCAGTGTATGATCTCTAGCAGCAAACTCAGGAAAGGAGAATTCCATGCTACTGCTCTAAGGCATATGTCTGCATTACTGGCCCCTGTGATATTTAGTTAGAAGAGGGGGACATGGGCAACTTCTTCCTTGCTCTTTGCTGTGAGCTGTCATAGGAGCAGGTGGCAGCTTGTGGTGACAGACAGATGCACCAGGCTACCAAACCACCCGGTGCTCTCAACAGCTGCTAAATAAATGGAGACCCTTGCCGAGTTTGTCAATATTTATCCTTGCTGCATATAGCAGATGAGTGCTGCCTAATTACAGGCTGTACCACCACAGACAGGCAGGCTCTGGTTGCGCAGAGCCAGGCTTGCCAAGAGTCCTCATTGATGTCGCCTTCATCAGCTGTGCTTGCTAGTAAATCAGCCACTTCAGCTCAGTGTTTGTCTCTGTAGTGGGGCTGGGAGTTATCTCAAATTGCTGCAAAGGTTCTCAAGCAATCCAGAACAGTGTGGTGATACAGAGATCAATGTAGTAGGATGTAACTTACACTGCAGTGGTCTGAAAAACACACTGAGCCTCTGGAAAAGGGCAGCTTACTGTTGTTGATGAGGCCATTTCTTTGAGCTGATCAAATTCTCTTCCATAGGCTGCAGTTGTCCATTTTTGCCCCAAACCAGCTCTTCCCATTCTCTACTCCATAAAAGTGGAGAGGCTCTGCTTAAGTCCATGCTCAAAGCATGGCTGTTTGGTGTAAATAAGGAGTCTAAATGTATGCTCAGACACAACTACACCACCCACTTCCCCCATGACCAACTTTGATCTCCCTCAAAAAGAACTCCCTATTTCTTCCTTCCCTCCAGTTGTGGAAAGCATGTTCTGCTGCTGCTTGGGGTGTTAGGACGTGGTGGATAATCTCTCTTGCCATTCCATGGGTGTAAGCCTGACTCCTCTCTGTGTGCTTGTTGGCCCTGAATCAGTGCCTTCAAATGACAGTAAGAAAAAAGGAAGATCTCTCCTCCTGCCTTTTCTGTCCTGCATTTGAGTAGACACAACATTTCTCTTCGTTTGCCACAGAAAAACACAGGTCCCAGTTCCCATATTGTGAAGCCCTGTGCCATAAATCAGGCTGATAGGTTTATTCTCTACGTAATGGGAAATTATGACAAATGCAGCTGTATAATCTAGTTAGTAACTCACCATAATGACTGCTTCTGAGGTGATTTATGGGTTTTGTCATATGTGAGCTTTCAGAACATTAGAGATTACATTTTTCACACTTGTTGGAATCTCAGTTTGTTAGACTTTACTGCAGCATTAATCACTTGCAGTACAATCCTGAACTTCACAAATGTATCAGATCAGCATGGAAAAGGCAGAGAAAACAAGAACTGTTGTGAATTAATGAGCCGGGTAACACATGTCTCACAACCAGTGATGAAACAACCTGTGTTCTTCTTCAAGCCGCAACCCAAAGCCCTGAAGTCTGTGATTTTTTTTTCACGTAACACAAGCAGCAGCAAAGAACTGAAATACCACAGCCAGGCTTGAAACCTGAAAGGTCTGCAAGGCTGAGTCTGTTCTAATGTTAAAATGATGTGTGAATCTGACCTAAATGTTCAAATAAAGAAGATTGATTCCCAGTTCTAATATAGCTTATAAGCAAAATGCTAGGATTATATAGGAGAAAAGCATGTGTTGTGAAACAACCGATAAATCAGAGACAGTTCCAAGGTCTACTGTGAAGGTCTGGGAAACATTCAGAGTTGCCATCTATGGACTTTGGTGCAGGATAAACTGGACCAAAAGGTCATCATGAGCCAAATAGCTTTGGTTTATGCTGTTTTTTTTTGCAAGAGGCCTTTTCAGATAACACTTTGTAGTACTCCAGGAAATATGCTGAAAAGTTCCTTGTCACCACAATCCATCAGAAACAAGCAGAAGGGGAAGGCTGGGAATGATGCAAGATGTGGGCAGAGGAAGGCCTGCTTTGGGGTAAATCAGTTTGGTTCAGGGAGAGGACTCACACCCCAGCTCAAACCATGGCTGGCAATGTACTGATGGGCAGCGGTACCGGCTGACTCTGGTTTTCGGTGGGTGAGTAAGATGATCTGCAGGTGATGAGGGGTATCTGTGTTCCCAGAGCACCTGGAGAGCTGCAGACACTGATAACTGATAACAGCAGTGGCCAGGGAGCTGACCTGGGGTTGATGAACTAGCCCTGGTGTCTCCTTTCTACGGCTGCTTTCTGCTGAAGATAACAGCAGCTTGTTACCAAGCTCTTCTTGCTGAGGTGATAAATGGCTGGTGGGATTCAGTGCTGTATATCCCTGTTTTTACCTGTACTTCTGTGCTCAGTGCCAGGAACAACTGGGTCAGAATGGAGGGATTTGGGATCTCATGCTGGAGCTGATATGGACAACCACCACTACAGCTGGAGGTGTCACAAGCCCTCTCCTAAAATACAGCCCTGCTCTGTTAATGCAAGAAAGGGATACTGAGCCCCACTGTGAATGTACTGAGATGAGTGGGATGATGCAGTGCAGTATGAGAGGCCCGGCCTTAGGCTGAGCTTCTTTGGATATTCAGGGAGCCTCTCAGGCATAAACCTTTGCATTTTCTGTGAGACATGTCTGCTTTCCTAAACTCTTTCTCTTTTTTTCCAGGGGTGTTTAAGACATAGAGCCACATGGTCCTTCATTCCTCCATAAAACTTTTAATCCCATTGTAGCTCCTGGTAACCTTCCATGCAACTCTGTAGTCACTGGGATGCTCACAGTGTTAACATCATCCTAGACCTGTACAGAATGGTACTTGCTGGAGTTTATCCACTGAAGTTTTTCCACTCCACCTTTTCATATTCACCACATTGACCACTTAAACTTGAATGGCTGAAGAATCTCCAAAACCTTGATTTGTTTTGTTACTTGCCTTTACTCTATTGCCACCACAAGACTCAGCAGGACATAAGTGATCTCTCCAGTCCTGCCTATATGCCCTTGGCTGCCTGCTTGACCTGCAGGGCTGCCTTTGCCCAGCTCCTCTTCAGGGAACTCAAATCCATACGCTTCTTCACAGGTAGCACCAACTTGCAACCGAGATGGCGAGGCCTCCTGCAAACCTGAATTACAGCTGCTCAGACCAGCATCGGTGCCTGAAGCTGGGAACGGGAGCACCAAACTTGTGGAAAAAGTCTTTCCCAGCCTGTATTAAGCTGAAGATGGAAACACAGGAGCATATTTTATCTCCTTTTGTGTCAAAATCAATGACATGTACAAGGAAAGATGCTTTTACTTGACAAGGAAAATCACCTGCTGCTGCTCACTGAAGGACTTGGGGCCTCTGACTTCCAAAGCTCCAAAAGAAGATTCAACCACATTTATATCTAATTGCAGATGCCACACTCTGGCAATAGTTAATGTTTCATGCTTCTCACACAATGGGTGTCCTGCACTACCCAAAAAAGGTGAATTAAAAATGCTAATAAAATAAACAAGAAAGAGTCTCTGAATTCCTCAAAATAACAACAACAACAAAAAGGCTGTGATTTAATGAAGGATGGAGTCTTGGTTTAATGAAGGACAGAGTCCATTGCTCCTGACAGGAAACACTCACAGTTGGGGCTGTTTTAAAGGATGTTTCTACTGAGAGTCCATACTTCACGCCCGTTGATGGTTTTTCACATGCCTACATTTCCACAGATGTGTCCATGCACAGCCCAATAAGATGTCATAAACTCAGCCAGCCAAACAAGCACTGTGGTTAGGTGGGGTCTGGCCAGCTTGCAGGACACTCATCAGTCTCAGGAACTTCATTTTACATCTTCTCCCAGCAAAGACCCAAGACCACAACATCCATGGGTCAGCACCTCACTGGTGCCTATCCCTCTGCATGATACTTGGCAGGGGCTTAATGAGGTTCTGAACCAGCTCAACCCTCCTCTGTCTGCACCAGCTGTACCATGTCAAAACCACAGTCAAATCCCAGGCTCAACCTACATGAACGTGGGAGAGATTTTAGCCTTAATCATCACAAGCACACAATGGACAGTTACCTGTCCTCAGAGGGGCTGTAGGCTTTGCAACTGGAGGTGACCTGTGCATGGAGGATGGAGAGAAAACCAAAAGAAACGGGAATAAGAGAAAATCCCAAAAAGCATCTTGCAGCATCAGACCTTTATGTCAAAGCAGTGTGGCAAGGAACAAATCCAGTCTCAGAGCTTCCCAACCTGTGCCCCATTGGTCCTCATGAGGACATTCAGGGCAAGGATGGGGAGTGGGAGATGATCTCTGTGTGCTGCTCCGGTTGCTGCTGGTGCAGGCAGCTGTGTATGCACCTCCAAAGCTCTCCCTCAGTGGCAGGATCCCACCAGACTTGCAGTACTCTGGCACAGACAGGGAGGCCCAGGCTGCTTTGGGCAGCTGCCTGCTTTGCCTGTGCCTCAAGCAGGCCTGGCTGGATGCTCTCAGCTCCAATGTGGTCCAGAGGAGAGAAAACAAGAGGCATTCCTGCCGTGTGAGGGGGAGCGCAAGGGAGCAGAGCTGTCACACGGCGCTGTACGTCATGTCCCGCTGACAGATACTGGCTGCAGTAAAGAGGCTGTAAACCAAAAATAGCCCCTTCCCGCACACATGAAATAAATAGTTGGAAGACATATGTACACCCAAAGCTCCACATCCTGAGCTGTGAGGTGCCCCAGCAGAGGCACTTAGCACTGGGAAGGGGGGTGCACCCACCCGCTCCCCAGGAGTGGGGTGGATGTGGCATGGCTGGTGTGAAGGTGCCAGCCTGGCCTGATCCTATGTCTCAATACTGTGTATCCCAGCTCAGTGTAGGCCAGCTCTTGGTATGCAGTATCATGTGCATCTCCCATCTTCCACCAGCTCTGGGGACTGTACCTATTATCTCTGAGAGCTCCTCCTCCTGGAATGTGTTGCTTAGCACCACAAAGTGATTTACCACTGTTTTCCATGCAGGACAGAGCAAAATGTCCCCATTAGGCTTGCTGGCATCTTGCTGTTGCTCCACTGAAAGCCTATTTCTCCCCTGCTTTTTCCATTCACCTTTCTTAGGGAAAACTGTCTTTCATTTCCAGCTAGGGAAAATGGAGACCATTCCCTATCCCCAGCCCTGAACACTGGGAAGTTGAACACAGGTGGTGACCTAATGGCATTAAAATTGCTTTCTCCCCATGCCCATGGCTCCATGTATCCATCTTCTCAAAGCCGAGGGTGCTTGATTTCCTCCTGGGGAGCAGTGCACGCAGAGTGGAAAATTGGGGGTGAACTGGTGAAAAGGCTGGGCTGGAGCTTGAAGTCTATGAATCTGCTCCGAGGTCAAGGAACTGCCGCATTTGCCAGCACAAAAGAGCCCAGATGTTTTTCAATTTACACAGGCAAGCTTGCCGAATGCAGGTTAGCACTATTGAACTGCATGGCTGCAGTGATAAGGACCCCCTCTTTGCAAAGTCCCCGGCATAAAATAGACTCTGTGAAATGGGAGGTCGGAGCGCTAAAGTGATTTAAGAGCCTTTGCTCCAACTGAAGGATTTTGAAGGGGTCTTCGTGTTTGTTATGTTTCTGGGTTCTAATATCAATGAGAGAATTAAATCATTATATTAAAACATCAAAACACTAATGCTTTGTTTTCATTGGCATGAACCAAAATGATCTAACTCAAAAGCCATGAAATATCAGCCTTTTTTTTTTTTTTTGCCGATGAATAATAAGATCTCTGGCTGCTTGTGATAGTAAATTTAATAATGTCAGTGATTTGAAAGGTTTGAGTCTTAAACGTGAAGAAATGTGTTTTACCCCCTCCACCCTCTGCCTTTTTCTCCCCCCTTCTACTACTGTCAGGAAGTTTTGTGGTAAATAAGCCAAAACGCGCAGATTAGAGCCCATCGGTCTCATATACCAGGTGAGTGCCAAACTCCACATACCCACTGCAAACCTCCATCTCCCAGGTGGTCTGAATTTGCTTATAGCTGGGTCCTGTAAGCAGATTTAATATTTCATAAGCACTGCTCCATCTCATGCCTATATTATTGACACCACATGGAAGTCAGGAAATTGGTTCTTTCTGGGAACAGTTTGCAGAAATATGCAGCCTGTCAGCTCCTTTCTCATGGGGTGCATTAACAGAGGGGCTCGCAATTACAAGTAATGAACCTTCTCCAGATGTCTGCAGTGACTCAGCTCCAACTTTATCTTCGACGTACGAGATGGACTTGACAAGATGGATTATTTGTGGATATAATATAATAACTTTGCAAAACGTGGAATTCCCAATTATTGCAAGGCAGGCAAAGTATTCGGTAGGAGAAGGAATGCCAAGATTTATCCACTGGATAAACAACAACAACCAAAAAGGAAATAAGCTGTGCCATGTCCCCCTCTTGAAACTACAAATGTTCCCATGCTGTTTTAATTCTTCCTCTTTACAATACCGTTTATGTTACACACATTAAAGTTAAGTCATGTCTTTAATAAGATGGAAACTGGAAGTGAGATTTTGAAGGAAAAGGAGCTTGGCGTCCTAAATTAACTCTGCGCTTGGAGAGCACAGAAAAACAACAGAAAGGATGGGATATACCAAAGAAAGCAATTTTAATTGTCATCTTCCATGGAAAATTGAATCCAGCCATTCCCCACCGCTGTGAGTGCCAGCGTACTGGGCTATATATGGCTGGGTGCTTATTTTAGCAATTCAGCTGTACAGAAAAAGTGTAACCAAAGTGAAATTTCTTGGGTAAAGTTCTTGCTGCAAATGATGCATAGGGTTTCTTGGGTTATAAATTTTAAAATGGGTGTTTCAAGGACGGCATCAAATAATTGGGGCAAATCTATTTTACTTTGGGTTTGACTAAGAGCGATAATTTCATGCTAATGCCCTCTGAAGGCATACTTGTCAGACGTGGATAAAGAGATGCTGAATTATCTTTCTCCTAAATCACAAGTCTCCTGGTACCCAAGTGGTAAGACTGGGGTCTCCTTGGGGAAGTATTTGTATATCTTTTTGGGCTGAACTGCAGGTTTGTTTGATGTGGATCTTCAAGATAAAATTACTGCACTCCAGATGTTACAGTTTAAATGTTTGTACATAGGGATTTCCTTGGTTGTTGAGAGAGGAGACTCAAAACAGACTCTATCATTCATGCATCTATTTCTAGCACATGTTTTGCTATGTTTGAGGAGGCGAATGTCAAGAGGAGCTTTTATAAACAGGCCTTTCTTTCTCAGAGCACAGTTTGTTTACCAGGTAATGTGCAGAGCAGGCTTCTTCAGTACTAACAGCAAACTGTTGATTTAAACTATTATGCCTCTCCCACCAGCTCCAAAAATCTTCTGTTCTGGTCAGTACGAGAAAATAAAGGCAGAAATTCTGCTCCCTACACGTTGCTTGAGATGTGCTCTGCCTGCATGCTCATCAGCTGCCATTGCAGCTTCTGCAGCGGTTTTTGTCCAGGTGTGGGAAAGGCTGAGCTCTGGGAATGCTGGATCCTGCCTGGCCCTGGGTTGTGTTGATCTGAAAACCCTGCTCCCATCCCTGCTGCACTCCAGCTTTTTGCTCCTCTCAGGGTTTCTTTGTGCTCCCCCCCTGCCCTGCCAGCCCAGTGCTATGCGCTGCATGTCACTGGGGTGGTTTGGGGACCTGGATGGGAATGAGTGCAGCTGTGTATGCATTTGCTGGTTGCATCCCCTGCATTGGTGTCAGTCTTAGCATTGCAAAGTGAAACACAGGCAGGATATCAGATGTAAAAATGTTAACCATCATGCCATCAGCGAGCTGATAGGAGGAACAGTCAGACATTAAGTGTTTCTCTACAAAAACAGCTCATTCAATGTCATGCCTGCACTGTTGACACCTGTTGGGAAAGTAGTGCCTATTTTGGGAAGGAGCAGGGATCTTCCCCATGCATTTTTTGGGCTGGGGAAGAAGCAGTGGTGCTGCTTAGTTACCTACCTAAACTCTTCATGGGTGTCCTCAGCAATCTGAGTCAGAAACATGTCTCAAAGCAGCAGCAGCAAGCATGTGTGGAGATACAAATCCCTTCAAAGGGAAAACCAGCACATCAGTATGGTTGATAATTATCAAAAGGAAAAGCCAACCCTTTGTAAATAAGAAAATAAAAAGCCCACTGCAGGATGGGATGTATCCTGACACCAGTTTTGGTGGCATTGCATGTGGCAGTGGGGGAGCAGGGCTGGGATTCCTCTCTTGGATGTCTGTAGAAGTCAGTGATGTAGAAGGGGTTGTTCTGCTTATGCAAGTATCAAGGGAGCTGGGGGCTAATCAGCAATTTATTCTCACCTGGTTATTTGGAGTGGCCTTTATGTCCCAGGTGATGGCTTTGTCAGTATGGAGATACAGAGGAGGGGCTTAGTTCTTCACTTCCATGTATCTACAAGCCCTGCTTTTGATAATAATTCAGAGATCTGGGGAAGAATGGACAACCCACGTAACAGTGGGGAAGAGGCAAGGGGATGAGGAACAAGGCAGTGGAAAGGAGACCTGTCCTGAAGTCAGTCCCAATCCTCTGTGCCCCATAGTAAAGTGAGGAAGGGCCTGTAAAGCCCCGTTCGAGGTGAAAGCAGGAAGCACTCATACTTCTTCCCATCTTCTCATGAAAGGGGAAAGGCATCCGGTTGTGAGCACCGCATGGAGCTGCAGAACACATCCGTGCAGCAGCACACTCACCTCTCCCTCCCTCCCTCCCATGCACATAGACGTGGAGCTCTGAGCCAGCACCAGCGGCCACAGATGAGGTGAGCCTGCTGCGTGCAACCACCTGCACCCGGCACACGCTGTGCCTTCCAGGCGGAGCATCTGGGGCTCAGGCTGCCTCCTTCCGGGCACCTCATTCCTCTCCGTCTATGGTGGTGGTCTCAGATGAGCCTGCGGCTGTGCGGCACAGCATCTGCTGGTGAGCAGGACCCGGGCTGCCGGCCCCAGGGTGCAAGCGGGCGGGCTCGTCGGATGTTTCCCGGGCGGCTCAAGGCATTTGTAGTGAGAAAGGAATGTTCTTCCTGTCCCGCCCCATCCCCTTTCAAAGCCCTGCATTTCCCAGCCGGCCATATGACTGCCTTCCCAAGATATTCTTCCCTTCAGCTGTATTGTAACTTTTAGGGTTATTGCGAGACTGCAGTAATATAGGTGACTTTTATGCTCGGGAGAAACACTTCACTACAAAACCCCATGGAGGATAGCTCACCTCCTACCATGTTGCTCACATGAGGGGTTCACCTGCACAGCTCATGCAGACACATCTGTGGCTCTTTTGAATACAGCCCTTGGTTCATCCCCACTCAGGCAGGTCCAAGAGGGCTTTTCATACTGCCATTTCCCACTGGGGTGGCAAGAAATCTGGTGGCTTGATAGTCTCCTAAATGGAGCTGCAAACTAGATGCAGCGCTCTTCATCTTGAGGAGGAAGGGAAGTCCAGACTCTTTGATTTTGTTTTACTGCTACAAAAGCTTGCGCCTTTTGCCTTTGCACCCAGGAGAAGACATGCATCATCCAGTGAAGGGAACAGAATGGAAGGCAAGGAGAGCAGCTACATGCTGGTGACTGTACTCTGCAAGGTGACCTGTTATGCGTCATGACAACCATCTCCAGTCCTAGCAAGCCAGTGCCTGGAGAGCTGGTCTATCCACTGCTGTATGCTCCTGGAGTCTGGTCCGAGGCTTGTTGCAGTGCTATGATGTCAAGTTCTGGGCATTCAGAGGATGTCTTGATAAACTGAAGACCTGAGAACGGTAACAAAGGCCAGCAAAGAAGAAATAAGAAGCATAAGGAGCGCTGTGCCTCAGAGACATGATATTTCTAAAGCTGGGCAAAGAAAGCTTATTGACATTGCAGGATCTTACACCTGCGGATGATAACAATAAGCATTTTGTTTGGTCTAATTCCACCTTCTGCTTTCAGCTTGTGGTGATTTTTAAGGCAAAAATATGCAAGAAACTGAGCAGCATTTTTGCTGTTCTGCACAGGCTCCCGAACATGCTCTATACAACATAATCCTGCAGTTCTCAGTAGCACAGTTTTGGGTTCACAGATGTTTGGTGTGTGCAAATGGTGACAAAAAACAGTGGGAAAGTCACAGTCTAAACTTCAGAAACTTGAAAGCTCTGCTTTACAGTGGTTATGGTGACCTTACATGTGTGAGAGAATGGAGATTTGAACCTCTTCACAGTATCTGCTCTAATGTGACTGTGGTTCCCCAGATAGCAAGATCTTCTCTGAGAGAGTTCTCCAGGGTGAGATTCTCAGCCTGCAGCTGAGGGCAAGGGTTGTATTTAAACTGGAGAGTGAAGAGCAGACTCGTTCAGCCACCTTGTGTGCATGAAAAGCAGCTTTGCTGCAGACCTTCATGACTGATTTTTCAGCAACTACACATGGCCATGCAGTTGCTGGATGTGTTTTTGTGACCACTCCACCTTTGAGCACTCATCTCAAATGATGCTCTCGGGAATTTGCATGAGAGTTGTGAGTTCTTTGCGGGAAGACCGGGTGACAAAGTCATCTAGTGAACATTCAGGGTGAGATTTGAGAGTGAAGCCCTTGGGAACACACCAAAGATTGTGTCTGCCAGCAAAAACCTTTGGGTTTTTTGGATGGGAGGACCTGTCTCAGGAATGCCTCATTCCCACAACCTGAGCACTGCCCCCGGATCAGACCCAGCATGAGAGAGACAAAGTGAGTACTTTGAAGAAAAAAGACTTTGCAGCACCTCCCAGAGCACATAAAAAGAATTGCCCTGGGTACCCCTCCTGGCTCAACCCATACCGACTGCTCAGTTCCTCCAGGCACTACCACTTCTTCCCTTGGCCAAGAATGGCTGTCTGCAGCTTGTAGGTCCCAAAGATGGCAGTTCTTGACTCCATAGCTTGGTTTTCTCCACTGGATGGATTATTTGGTTCACTCCTGAGGTGCAAACTGGCAAGTATGCAGAATGGGAAGCAGAAAAGCAAAACTGTTTTGGGGGTAAAATTAGCCAGGGAGTGATGAGGTGGAAAAATAAGGAAAACAGGGGGAAAAGAAGCCTGGCAATGTAAATGTAGTTCTTAGAGCTATGAAACAGCATGGAACAAACAGGTACAATTGTTTTCTTCTGGGATAAAAGGATCTGTGCCACTTCAAGTAGGGTAAAAGAACTGCCCATGGTTGTGTGAGCTCCCCTGCAGCGCAGCACTGTACAGCTCTCCCTTTAAGCCATCAGCATGGGAGACCAAGACCATGAAGGATGGTCCCAGGTGAACACATGGCTCATGTCGCTGTCCTTGGTCAGCCAGTGGTCCCCTTTGTTCCCTGGCACATGGCACCGGTGGAGCAGACCTCGGCACAGCCGCACAGCCAGAGCAGCAGGACTCCCACTGTCCCGTCCCAGAACACTTTGTCCTTGGATGCTGCTTGCGGTGCGGCTGCGAGGACAAAGACCTATGAGCCAACATAAATCATCGTTTGAAGTCTGCAATGACAACATGGAGAAACATTAATGGGATCGTTTAATAAAATCCACATTGTTTCCATCGGGAAGCTGTATAAACAGCACTATCAGGGGCTGCCTAAGCCAGCCCTTGAAGGCCGTGAGTGCATGCTGTTCAGCTCATGCTCATTGCATGTGGAAGGAGACAGGGAGCTGGATCGAACAATTGATTAATCAAATGGTAGTTTGGCTCTGGGGCAGCTCACATGGGAACCAGGATGCTGCACTACACACCCTTCCCTCAGCAGCAAGCTGGCCACCTCCTCCTCAAGCCCAGCTGTAGGTGAGGGATGCATGGAAGAATGTGTGACGCCTCTTTCTTGCATATACCCTCTCATCCAGCACCCGTGGGTCCCCCCCTGCAGCTGGTCCTGGCTGAGAGATTCCCCCCCACTGCTCTTGCTGAGAAAATCAGCTCAGTTAATCATTGCCACCTTCATCTCTTCCTGTCCACTGTTGTTTAGTGACTGCAACCCCCCTGTCCCAACATGCCATGCTTGGAGTAAGGCTGAATGTGGATATTTTCATGCATTTTGGCCTTGAGCCTGTGCCTAAATTCATTACAGCTTAATTAATCTGACAATGAGATATATAATGGTCCAGGGAGATCAACGAGTTCTCAAAGCATCACCCAGGACAATGGACTCACCTTTCTGCAAAAATTCCCTTCAGGAACATTTTCTCAGTGCAGGATACACAAGTTTGCACAGGGATCTTCCTGGAGGTTTTGCTGATGCTGATGTCTTGACTGCTTCTGTGGTGGAGAGTGTTTTCCCATAGAGCAGCAGAGGAGCACAGGCTGGAGGAAGCATGGGCTGTGTTGTCCATATTTTGCAGAGAGACAAAGCATTTTTCCTGCATTGGCTCAGGGCACTTGAGGTCTGCTTTGATTTTTCTGGTACTTTAAGGAACTGAAGATCTGAACTTGGTTTCTCTGAGCAAAGCTTAAGAGGTGCAGTGCTGCCAACTCACAGGATTTTATTGCAAGCTCTGTGGTATTTCTTAAATGCCAGTTGTTGAATTCATAGGACTGAGTGAGAATGTCAGTGTTTGTTTAAAGCTTCTTCAAGTGAGGTGTGAAACCTGGGATTGCCTGCAAGACTCAGAAAATTTGAAGAACAAAAAATGGGTTTTTACAAAATATAGGGGTTTGGGGAGTTTTATGGTTTTGGGGAGCTGGGCTTGATTTTAAATATGGTTGATTATGCTGAGAAAGTGCAATTTTAGTAGCAAAGTAGCATTCATAGGGAGAAGGTGATACGGACCATGGTGAAGAAAGAGCACAAAAAGCTGTCCTAAAGAAGTTCAAGGCCCTGATGTTTTTTTTCTGCCTTGAACTTGTCTCCTACCACGCGACATGGGTTCATCTCTCCCGCAGAAGAATAGGCCACCCCCAAACCAATGGCACTGCACCAAGCCTGGGCAAGGCTGGTTTCTCCCCCTTTCTGCTCCCTGCTGGCTGCATTCTTTCAGCCCCTTTCCTACCTCTAGAGGTCTTTGTGAACTCCATCCTCCAAAATCTCAACCGCCCTTTCCATAAATCTAGCCTTTCTTGCTGAGAGTCCTCAGGTGAAACCTTGTGTCCATTGCACCTTTCAGCAATGCCGAGAAGCTCAATTTATGTAGCTCCAACTTGCTCTTGTCTCCAGTAATTAGTTTATCACATGTTAATGACCACCATCCATGCTGAATTATGTATCTAGTATGGATAACTATTGCTATGATGCTTTGTGTATAAAGCAACCTGTGGCACCTCTTAATTTTTGTGAGCATTTGGCCTCAGGCTCTGTGCTGGTGTGGTCTGCAGTCAGCTTTGAGGCTTTGTTGGAGTCTGCCATGGGTACAGCCACCTGAGGGTGGATCCTTCCTCTGCTCTGGTCTATAGTTTCATGGCATCTCCAAAAAAATTGCTTTGCCTTAATCCTTTTCTTTTTCATCAGTTGCTCTTTATTTGTGCAGCAGCATCTCACTGGGTTTCCTTCCACAGCTGCACATTGCACTCCCAGATGTATTTGATCAGTCAAGGAAAAACACTTAAGTGTGTTTACTCCTTTCTGAACTTTGCTTTTCTCTTGAATACAGAGTGCAGCCACACTTGCTTAAGAGGCTTTCTTACAACAGTACCACTTTCCTTTGTATCTTATGGACAGCATTTTGTCTGTTAATTTCCACCAGGGTTAAACCTTGGTCTGGCAGAGTCAGGTGGTTTCTGCATCTGGATTCAGTGGGACTGGGATTTCCAGCCTTGTACTCTGGTACAGAAAATGGATTGTAACATTACATAGCGATGTGTTACTGAAAGAAAAACCACCCGAAGTGGTTCACCAGCTCTCCTGCAGTGTTGTAGCTGTGGTTTTCCTAGGTCCATCATTAAACCCAGACACAGCCCTGGGGGACTGGACAACGCTTTCAACAAGCTGAAGGCTGCTTCTGCCCCTGCTATACCTCCTTGGCACACAGGGAACAACATGTGGCAGGATAAGAAGATCTTTCTGAGAATTTGCTGGTTAGTTTGTTAACTGTTTGGCAGCCTTCGTGCACCCAAAATGACACTGTAGCTTTAATGAGCATAAAGGAAAACAGAAAAGAGAAAGAAAAATCTTTGCTGAATCTAATTAGCTGAATCTAATCAAAGGCTACAAACATAACCATGCTTGAATTTTAACTGGGTCATTATTTCTTGACTGTAGGGCAGAGTTAGAGAAAGAATATCCTGAATGAACACACCCTGGAATGGTTTGGATTTCTTTCCCATTTCAATTTAATTCTGATTTTTTTCTGACCCTAGCTCCTGGGGCTTGGGATGAGTCCAACATCTCTGTAATGGTGTTACTCCACCTGCAGCCTCCACTTCAGCCTGGATATCTGTTTGAGATTGCATGCTTCTTGAAATTGCATCAATATCTGAAAAGCACCTCCAAGACCAGACCTCGTTGTGCAAGAATGTGCACCAACACCTACCGATGAAGTGGCTTCAGGTCAGAATGCATGGGGATCCATTTGAGGGGGAAGCCCCATGCATTAGTTGAGATTCACCTGCTCCTTCAATGTTCTCTCTTTGCCTCATCGTCCTGCTGAAACAATGACTTGGATGCTACTACAGTATGGGGCCCCCAGCATAAGAAGGACATGGACCTGTTGGAACAAGTCCAGAGGAGACCATGAAGATGCTCAGAGGGCTGGAGCACCTCTGCTATGGGGTCAGGCTTGAGAGAGCTGGGGTTATTCAGCCTGGAGAAGAGGAGGCTCTGGGGAGGCATTAGAATGACCTTCCTGTCCCAAAAGGGGCCTGCAAGAAATCTAGAGAGGGACTTTTTATAAGGATAGGGACAAGACAAGGGGCATGGCTTTAAACTGACAGAGGGGAGGTTTAGATTAGATATTAGGAAGAAGTTCCTCGCTGTGAGGGTGGTGAGGCCCTGGCACAGGCTGCCCAGAGAAGCTGTGGCTGCCCCATCCCTGGCAGTGTTCAAGGCTGGGTTGGAAGTGGCTTGGAGCAAGCTGCTCTAGTGGAAGGTGTCCCTGCCCATGGCAGGGGGTTGGAACTGGATGAGCTTTGAAGTCCTGTCCAATCCAAACCATTCTGTGATTCTATGATTCTGTGTGCATCCCATCTGTCATGAAATCCAACTTTGTGACTATGTTCTGGATAAAAGGGGCAGCAGAAGGGTCAGCAAAACTCTAACTAAGGTCTTAGAACTGATGGATTTAGGTCTGTGTCTAAGTTTTAGGACTGGGACAAATGCAGACAGAGAATATACTGAATGTGATCTATTAGTATAATATCTGTACAAATAGAAAAAGGTTTTTCATGGTGAGGACCGTCAACCACTGAATCAGGTTACCCAAAGAAGCTGTGCAGTCTCCATCTTTGGAAGTTTTTAAGACCAACTGGGTAAAGCTCTGAGAAACCTGATCTGTGCTCAGAGGTTCAGTTAGAGACCTTCTGATGCTCCTTCCAGCCTGAGCTACCCTGTGAACCTACACGCTTGTTCTTACTGGATCATTTTCATTTTGTTTGCATGCAGTCACCTACAGCTGATGCACACTTTCACACTATTAGTTCAGTCTGGCACAGTGACTGCATGAACCCCAACTTGTCTCCTCATTGCAGCTCAACCATATCCTGGGAAATCGCCTGGGCATCTGGTCCTGGAGGTCAGGGTGCCCACTCACCCATTGGCCATCCCATCACTTACACTTTCTCTGTTCCTCTGCTATTCACTGCTGTCTATGGAAAGGACAGGTCTGCAAGGAAGAATACAGTAACATTCTTCAGTCTTCACATCCCAGGTCAGAAGGTTTTTATCTCTTAAGATGTGTGGCATAATGTGGAAAACTTGGGTCGATGAGCACAACCCCAAAAATCAAGTCAGCATATCATCCACAGCATCTCTGTGGGATTAGGGTACAGCTGCACCAGGGAAGGAAACAAGCCCTGGGACATACCCTACATTCTCGGTACAGAACCTTTCAGGCTCTGAAACAAGTGAGGACTTGAGTGTGAATTCATGACAATATGTTTAAAGAGCTATAGGCTGTCATCCTTCTCTCAGCAGGAACATGGCCCTGGGGCACTCAAACCTCAAGGGATTGCTTCTATATTGCTAAAAGTGCTAAAACTCAGCATGAGCAGCACAGAGCTGCAAAGCAAAGCCAAATAACCTTCAATCAGAGAGGACCCTGCTGACAAGAAGAGACCCTGTCTGGAGTTCTGGAGCATTTGAGAAGGCCAGAGTGTATCACAGGCTGAAGAGGAGTCAGTAGTGCTCTGTCTTCTGTGAGCAAAACAGACATCAGACTTGCAGTGCTATGCAGAAGACATGCAAAGTTATCCATCTGCTCCACACAGCCCCAGGAAGACCTCGGCTGGATATTGAATCCAGCTTTTGGCACTACACTTGAAAAAAGATGTGGACTCCTTGGAGAGGGTCCAGAAAAGAAGAACAAAGAGGAAGAGAGCTCTAGAAAACATGACCTGCAAGGAGACACTGAGAAAATTGGGGTTGTTTAGTCTAGAGAGGGGAAAACTGAGGGAAAACATGATAACAGTCTTCAAGTATTTTGAATTTCCTCACTGGATAGGAGGTAGGAAGCAGTCCTCCATGTCTGTTGGGGCTAGTATATGAAATGATTAGGTAAGGGCAAGAGTGCCTGAGGTCAGACTTTAGGAAACATTTTCCAAGGGTGAGAACTGTGATTCCTTGTGTGGGAGGTGGTGGAAACTCCATCACTGGAGGCTTTTGAGAACAAGTTATTTAGCCATGTATCAGGAGAAATTAGGTGGGTGAGGAGACCTGCAGTGATTACAGGGCCTCTTGGGGTCTCCCTGTCCACCTCTGTCCCACATGAATTCACAAACTGGGCTTCTCTAGCTTTGTCCATGTGGACCTTTAAAAATGCCAGGGAACCATCCTATCTGCTGGGAGTCATACTCACTCTTCTTCCACTTCTTGCACAAGTGCTACTCCGGGAGCTCTGAGGAAGGAGCGAGGATAGGGCTTCTCTAAGCACTGATTTTCAGGCCACCTGCAGCCATCATCTCCAGGCGGGAATGCTGAGGCATGCAGAGAAGCTGGATGCTTCTGCTGCGGAGCTGTGTGTTGGAGGAAAACAGTCGTGTTGGGGGTGGGAGGTGCTGTGGGTGGCTTCATTGTAGTTGTTTTGTAATTTATGCCTGGTGAGCCTGGAGTCTGGGAGGAGTGTTCCTTTTTATGCTCTTTTGTATAAATCCAAATAAATAAATTCAGGGAGAATCTCTTAGGCAACCAGGGCTCGGCCAGCATATAGCTGTTAAGATTAATATCTGCCTCTTGAACTGTGCCAGAAGACCAGAGAGGGATCTGGCAGTGATCTCAAAGCACTTTGTAGACTGTGTTGGAAAGTCTGGCGAGTTATATGGTGCTCCAGTGGGAACTGACTTGTTGGGCAAAACCGATCCCAGTGGAGGGTGAAATACGGGATGTTCCAGCCCAAAGTGTTTACCTTGAGCAAAAGCTATGAGTGTTTCTAGAAGGAGGGGACATCCCAGCTCTGGAAACCACCGTGCTTTACTCAGCCCTGAAAATGCCACCAGTACACGGCGCGGGCAGCTGTCACTTCTCTCTGTCCCCTCATATGTGTTGGGAAGGGGAGTGAGAGATAAGCCAGGCAGCCTCAGACCACTACATCCCCACCATGGTTTTAGCAGATAGAGGAGGACACCAAGAGACTGATGTGTTGGTTTGTTAGCAGAATAGCCACAAGGCAACTTTTTTTAAAGGGGAACGGGATGCTGCCAGTAAGAAATCGCTGCCCAGTTGAAACAGCAACAGAATAATGGATAGGCGTGATCCCAGAGGAAATTTTGGATCCTGAACACTCTCAGACGCTGTGTTCAACAGTTTTATGACATGGGTGTTCAGGGGAGTTTCTCCCGGGAACATTTGTTTTATAAGTGGCTCATTTTCTAATTATATTCTGCGGATCTGAAAGGCAACAAGAAAAAGGAAGGGGAAAAAAGGAAAAAGAAGAAAAGGGAGGGCCATGACACTTCCCAAAGCTGACTTGACACACTTACTGTGGCTTCCACTTTGACATGAATAAGAAACATCCACCAAATGCAAGTGAGAGATAGCCCTTGCAGGAGATCTCCCTCACATGGAACCCTGCACCTATAGGACCAGGAGCTGTGGGGTGGCTGAGCTGACTTTAATAGGGAACACCCAGGGTAGGGGGTCCCCTGCTATGGGCATTTGTGGCTGTTCTCTACCAGCTTCCCACTGAGCACCATTTCCCTCCCACACAAGCCATCCTTGTGGTCCCATGCTCTTGATTGAAGAGTACATTTGTAAATGAATCCCATTGTGTGGTGGAGAAGGAAGAGTTAACCACTTCCTTCCAAAGACATAAAGGAAAAGGCCACCATTTCCTGACACTGGGCAAGATGAGCCAAGCAGCAGGGGCTCACAGGGTGACCCTAGCTTGTCCCTTTCAAAAAGGGGCAGGGATAGGTTAGAGCATTGCTGGATGGAGCTATGGCCCCAGCCGTCTCCTTTAAGGATATGCCCTTATTTACAGGACTTTTTTGGCTCAGCAGTGAGAGGGCCAGTTATCCTGCAAAGCTGGGCAAGAGTAACTTTAAAGCATTGCCTGTAAGAGGGAAAAGAAGGGAATTAAAGGATGTGGCCTGTCTTCACACTGGATGGGAATCTGGTGGCCACATGTATCTACGTTCTCCAAGTTGATGATGATGATGAAAGATGTCATGCTAGGAAACTCAGGAGATCAGAGACACGCGGACCACATACCGGCATTTCAACACGAGAACACAGCTTCCAGCGTCTGCCGAACCTCGGAATTTGCACCTTGTAACACTAGAAATGGACATCTGTAGAAGAAAGAAAAACCCTTGTGTTCACATAGATTTTATGAAGCAAAGGGGGGGCTCTTTCATCCCTCCAACGCTGCGAGGGCAGCACTGCTGCCAACTCTTCCCTTTTGGATGGGAAATGCAAGTTTAGCGGCACTCGTGTGTGTGTGTGTGTGCCTACGTGCATGGGTGCATGTGTGTGTTATTCTGGGATTAGAAATCTTTTCCAGGCTCAACAACAAAGGGTGGCACATGGCAGCTATTGTCCCCGCTCAGCCAGGGTGAAGTCGAGGGAGGTCACAGATGTCCTGACCATATTTAGCTCTTAGAACAGGACTAATTTAATTTAATATTTTTCTTCTTCTCTCCTTTTTTTTTTCCTTTTTTTTTTTTCTTTTTTGTCTCTCTAAGGAAGAAACTGCTGGCTGGCAGGAGTGCAAGTCACAGCTTCAGGACCACTAAAGCTGGCAATCATCCTGAAGAAACTCTCAGAAAAAAGATATTTCTTAGGAGAAGGGGAAGATCCTTGGTGCCTCTGGAGCCCTCTGGTCCTGGCTGTCTAGCTCACCAGCCAACTTTGATGGTCAGGGAGCTGTTTCATACAAAATCAGGAATTTGGCTGGATCCTTTCTGAGCAAGCATGGCTATCTTCTCTTGAACCTCTTCCCTGCCACCATTAAAATGGGGGACAGTGCTCCCCCCAGCAATACCTTCTACCAGCTGTTTGCAAGTCTGCCCCCTTAATGAAAATAAGAGGGAGAAAAAATGCCCCAACCCAGTGACCCTCCTTTTTCTTGCCAGATGAGCTGTTCCTCAAAAACACCTGTCTGGTAAATTAGAGTGGGAATTGTAAACGCCAAGCACAGCATATTTTCCTTCGCCACTAATATATTGAAGTTGGATATGGTGCCCTAGGGGAAAGGCGATTGTTTCAAGTCAGATTTTCAAATCGTGAGCAAATCCTAGGGAGAGAAGTTTGCTGATTTACAGTGGATATTGAGAACATATCACCATCCTGTGCCTCAGGTAAGGAAAACACAGACCAGGAGCTGGGGGTATTTACCAGGACCACCTTTCAGGTTGATGTAGGGGAGGATGGTATCATACACATGGAAGTTGGAAGCAGAACCAATTAAAACACAGACATGAATTTTAAACATTTTACATTAAAACCCAAGAGGGTCCCCTCCGCATTCAGATATTCAGGCTGGAGAAATGCTTCAGCCAAAAGCAAATTACCAGTCCTGGTGCAAAGGGAGTAGAAGTAGCAAGAGGAAGGGCACTCAGGGTGATTTAATGTCCTCTTTATGTCCCCTTTTCAGTGTCCCATTAGTGATGAGTCTGATTAACCTCACTACCCCAGAGACAGGAATTTTCACACAGGAGCCATGCACGGACTTTTAGCATACCTATATATAAAGGCAAAGTGACAAAGCTTTCAGATATTTTCTGAATAAATTTTGATGCAAATAAAAGCATTTAGGTGTTTTGTCGTTTGGTCCCTTCATAGCTGGAATAAGTGATTGTTTCAGATTTATGTGCTATGTGTTATTTTTCTTGGCAGTTTGCAGAGCGCCGTGGTCTCCAAAGGCTTGCAATTTTAGGGATACTTTCTGATACTTAAAGAGAGCATTTTGGCTGAAGTCCACAAACTGCCTATACTCACAGATACTAAAACTTCTTTCCAGTGACTGCCACTAATCATGCAACACTCTTGTGATTAACATCTTGACCTTGAGTTGACCCAGGGACTAACAGATCCCCATTCCCGTGTGCTGAGGTTGCGGCTTCCCCAAAAAATGGTGCATGGATAAGTCCAGCAAGGCCAATGCTGCCTGGAAAGCTTCTCCCTCTAACAGATACTGGCTGCAGGAGTTCAAAAAAACAAACCAACCCTGAAAATCCTCTAAAACCCAAACCAAAAAGTAGATAGATATAGGTGGTTCAATGGAAAAAGGGAAAAAAAATGTATGTGCTGGCTCTTCCTGGCATGTATGAATGTTAACACACAGCGGAGGCACAAGCTAGTGAAGAGCCAGTACTGAGAAAATGAGATTTTTCTGAGTGTGGGACATGGAAATAATAATAATGAAGAGAGAGAGAAATTGAGGGAAAGGCAGGTGGTTTTTGATGTTGTTACCAAAAATGGTCTAAAAGATTGTTTTTTGAATTTTAGTCAAATATAAAAAGAACTTGCATTTTGTATATATCAAGTCCAGGCATCTATATCCTAGTTGAAACCATCAAAGAAGGAGAAAGCACGGATGCTGCTCCCACCTGTGCCCTGCCCCAGGGAAGTGGGGCCATGCCATCCTGCTTCATATGCTCATTACCACTCCTGCTAATTTCATTTCTGATTATTTATGTTTTTTCATGAGCAGCCATTAAATGCTCATTTGTTAAAGGCTTAACACATTCCATTACACCACAAAATTTATATTTGTAACAAAATGATGTCTCAGAGTGATTCAGAATTAAATTAATGTGACATGGACTATTTATCAATATGGCAGCTTGGCTGCTCAGGAACAAGGAATGATTTAATGGCTTGTATGTGTGCAAACGTATGGGCTCTGCCCTGGTATTTCTCTCATACTGCAGAGGAACTGATAAAATAATCCTCCAAAGTACCTCAACATATGGTTTAGATCATCAAAGAGAAAAATACTTGTAAAAGCACAAAGAAGGAAACCAATAAACATGTACATCTTACCAGTTAACTCCCTCTGTAGGAAATGTAAACCATGAAGGATGGTGGGGTTTGAGTCAAATTCTGTCGTTTGTGTATTTTTTTTTTTATTAAAGTAACATGCTGGCTTAAATTACAGTGTGTCCATTCAAACAATGGCAGTGCAGGAAGGAGGCGGAAGCTGGTGCAGATCAGCAATGCTGTGCTGAATCTCACCAGCAAAAGACTGAGCCCGTTTTTGTTGCTGCTGCTCTCAATCTGCATGGGTTTGTTGCTGTATGAGGCCTTGCTGGGTTTTCTTACTAAAAGAAGAAATTTATGATGCTGTGCTAAGTATTGCAGCCTTTCTTATTTTTAAATAAACATGGCTTCCTCATATGTAAGATTTAATGGTTCTTTTTAGAGAGCAGCAAGGCTAAAATCAACATGGTTTGGCATGTTCGCATCAATTCATATCATGAATTTTATCAATTTCACACTTCTTTAAGAAAGTCTCCATTGAAAATCTTCACGTATCTGGGATTTGCTCTATCATATACCGCAGTGACTCTGTACTTAGACTAAGCATATTGAGATTATTTGTCAAAAATACATCCAGTTTGGCTACAGATCATTTAGTCAGACACCTATTTTCAAGGATGCAATTAAGTAAAAATAAAACTCCTTGCATGTGATTTCATACACCATCATTAAAATAAAGTGGTGACTATCTGAAGTGAAGCACATCCAGATAACTGAGGCACTACTATTGGTGCACCAGAGTTAATAATTTCCTGAATTTTCCAAAATAAATTGAATGTTTGTCAAATGTTTACCAAATTAAAGCATCGGAGAGTGCTCAAATTAGCAGATTTGTTCGGGGAAGGATGAATCTTTCCTCTCGTGAAGTTCTATTTATTTTCCAATATCTGTTTAGCCACATTGAAATTAATCTCACTTTTCAAATTTCCATCAGTAAACTGGCAGTTCTGCTCTGACATTGTGTTTCAAATACTTTAAAAATCTACTCTTTTGAAAGAGTACCTACTGTTCTTCATTGGTAAATCATACATTTCCCAACAAATTTACCTGAATTCTTTTATATTTCATTGCGTCAAACCTTGTGGTTGTAGCAGCACAGGAGTTATTTATGGCTTCCTTGAACATCTTCCATTTCTTAGAGGACACTTTCTGTCACCTGCAATAACTTCAGGAAATTTATGCAGTACATCGATAGCTCCATTTGTGGTGATGTCACTCTCTCTAAAGTGAATGACTTCTCCACTTATTGTCAATATTTCAAGATGAAAGTACCAAACTTAACCTTAAATGGATTCAACTTGGATTTCTTTCTCATCGATCACATAGATAAGCTCCATTATTGCGCTATCACACAGTCTCAGCCTTCAGAAATAATGACATCAGCTCTCCTCCAGGTCCCTCTTGCAGAGCTCACCCTTAGTTAAGCCAACAAGCCCCTCCTGCATACCCTTCCATTGCACCCCACAGCTCAGCACAGATCCAGGACACAAGCCCAATCCTCCCACACAGACCCCACAGCAAATCTTGCCTGCTCATTTTGCAACAGGTTTCATTGCATCTGGTGACTAACCACACTGTTTTTAGATCACCCTTGTCTTTGGTTTTTAACAAGAAAGCTGCTGGTCTCTGAAGGAGATGGCAAGTTCTTGGGCAACGAAGAAATACAGCAGGAAAAAGATTTTAGTGAGGATTTACATATTTGCCATCAAAACTACTGAAAACCAAGCAGCTGTCCTAGGTCAGCTCTTATTTACCCAGAATAACATTTACCAAAGAACCCAAACAGAGACATATAAAGCTTTCAGGGTCTAGAAGCACAGTTTCTGCATTTACTGATTTCACACCAAAATGAGGAAAACACATTAGCAGCTGGAAATCCTCCTGACCCGGGAGTTTCACCTACAATTAAAGAAAACCGACAACTGTGTTAACCATCTGCTATTTCTTTTCTGAAGATGATCAAACAGTTGAGAAAAAATGCTCCTTTGTAAAGTGTTGTCGGGGGAACAAGTGCATGATGTGGGTCCATATTTATCTAGGAAAGCAAATAAACCACTTGTCTTGCAAAGGGAATTAAATGGAAACTCCCGAGGACACAGATCATGTGTGAAGTCAGCTGCAAGACCTGTTTCGGGATATTCATGGCCTCAGTGTGCTTCTGTTGTGTTTTTCTTCACCGCACACCTGACGTGACTAACATCATTCAAATGTTCTGCAGTTGCTTGCTCTCCAGCAGGCCACCGTGTCAATATGTGCACCTTGAGGTCTTTAAATGCTCAGTCCCTTTTTATATTTCAACTTTGGCTTTCTGCAATACTCTTGTGACAACTTCGTTTTGTAGCCTATCTTTCTGAATAAAATTCACGCTCTCCAGCACTGTTAATGCTTAACATTCACTCAATCAGCTGAAGATCATGGTGCTGTGAGAAAACTGATGAACACTTGTAAGAAATATGGTAGCATATATTTTTGTACCCAAACACCAGATCTTTCATAAATAGCTCTCCTTCCCCCCAGACCATGCCCAGTGCTTTGCCCTCTCCTTCCATCTTCCCTCACTTGGTTGATGCTCCAGACAACCCCAGCTCCAAATGATGTAGTTGTGCTGCCTTTGCATTTTCAGTCTATTGAGGAGGAAGACCATGTAATGGTGTCTGAGGTCATTCTGGCTCATGCTTTCCATGAGATGAAGCATTTGGGCTGGGTTTTCTATCTTTTCAACTCCCTTCATCTGCCAAGGAGCTGAGCACCTTCCCCGTGGTCAAGGATGGAGACTGATTGCTCTGCCCTTAGATTTGTAAAAGGACTGATTTCCTGATAACATGAGCTTTTGGTAGTTTGCCTGGAAACCCTGCAGTTATCACATACTTGCATACTGAACCACAAGCCAGGAGGTCTTGCTATGCAGGCTGGTGATTTGCAGCTAGACTGTAGGTAGCAAGGGCAAGGGATCATCCTTCTAGCTGTCTGAAGGTCCTTGAACAGTGGGTATCTACCCTCTGTCTACTCAGGCTGCCTTCATGAGTCATCGCATCTCCTCAGGGAAGGACCCTACAGCCCAAGCATGTCCCACCTTGGTTGTATGTACAAACACAAGAGGAGCTGGGGTGCAGCAGGGTACTGGACTGGGGAATACCATGGGCAGGTGGCCAAGGAGTACCCCATTGCACCCGGCCTGCATCCACACCAGGTGGAGGAGAGGGTGTGTGTGTGTCTGGCCAAGCCAGAGGATCACAGATGAAACCTCTTTCCAATACATAATAAAAGGAGAGTGAAGCCAGCTGGAATATCCTGTACATTAAGTGTGATGACTAACTATAGCAGATGTTGGTGGATTTGTTAAAGTTTCCACCAGAGAAGGAGGGACTGGAATATGAGCATTTGAAAATCAAAGGTAGCCCATGAATTAGGGAGAAGAAATGGGAGATGAAAGAGAAAAGAGCTGTGGGGAGGGAAGGAGGCTGCTGCCTTGCTGAGAAAGATGATGGGGTAAATTGTGGTGTGGGTTAAAGCAAGAAGGGAAGTTTGCAAGGTCTGGGCAGGGGGTATGCATAAGGCTACTTCATCAGGAGGGAAGGGCTTTGGAGCCTTCTGCAGCAAAAGAGTGAAAGAGATGGAAAATCACACGCATGGCTTTGGGCAAACACAGAAAACAGTGCTCAGTAGGCGTGCATGCATCTCCCACCCGAGCACCAGCAGAGGGAATTCTGAGGTCCCTTATCACAGCTTAACCCCATCTGTGCTGCACTGGGACACTAGAAACCAAGAATATCTCTGGTGATGCATCTCCTTTGCCTGTTGTGGAAATATTAAGCCTTCCTTCATAAGAAGTATATTCATCTTGGTGTAGTTACACTGCGCCCAAGTATGAGATCCAAAGTCATAATATCTATATACAGAAGAAAGGACAAATGCATTTAATTGATGTTATCAAGATGTAAGGGTAACTGATAGGTGTTTTGTCAGTACTTTTTCTGAGGAGTGTCCATCCAGTAAGCTGAGCCAATTTCTAAAAAAACATGACATGAGCTTTCCTGATCTGTCATTCTAACAACAAAAAAAGGGTAGATTGTAGAGTTGCTCAGCAAATGTTAAATGTAATTTAATAAGAGTTAGAAAACTTTTATTGTGGCTTGAAAGAAACCTATGTTGAACGTTTTCATCTTTTTTGGGTTTTTTTCCCCAACACTGTCAAGATTGTGTTGGAATATTTTGTTTACAGAAAAAAATACGTATTACAGAGGACATGGTTTCCAGAAAGTAAAATTAACCAAAGAAAGAAAATCAGTTTTACGGAGAGGTTAACAAACTCTTTGTTTTTTCAAATTCTGTAAGTTGGAGCCTTTATAAAGTGCAAACTGGTCATAACCATCACCTGACTTTTGCCTTCTCTTTCAGCAACGTAAGCATAGGTGTTGGCCAATATTTCAGCAAAATTCAAAGAGAAATCTTATCCCCTGAGAAAAGGCTAATGCAAATGGAGTAAGAAACACCCAAACCCAATTTATTAATGTGTCTGCACACCTATGCAAATTGATTTTTCTCCCTTTAATGTTAAAATAATTATAACAGGATGTTTCAGCTGCTGTATGAAGCAATTTCCCTCAAAATTTAGTAATTGACTGCTGCGGGTCTGATGTAACAGTTTCTCAGTTTTATTCAGCCAGAGGTTCCTCTCCGCACAGGGCAATACAACTCAAGGTTTAAATTCCTTATGCACACATTATAAATGGTAACAACTAGAGAATACATGCAACTGATCAAAGTGTTCCTGAAAAAAATAGCTTCTAGTTATTCCACACAAAATAGTAATTTGTCTATTACATGACACTGCTGGTGCTTACATATGAGTAGTTTCAGCAATACCAAAAAACACAAATATTTCTACTATTTTTTTTCCTTTTTCTTTTATTTTAGAAACTATATGGAGCCAGCAGTTTAAGTTCGTGACTTTGGTTTCTTTCATTGACACTGTTATAAAGTTAAAAGGCAAGGCAGATGATCAGCTCTGGTTAAGACAAGTTCTTCTGTTAGCCCAGTGGGCTACCCAAATGAATGAATATTCACTTTGGATGTGTAATGTGCAATATTGCCTTAGCCTTTCCTTGGCAAATGAGATGAACATCAGGGAAAAAAAATAAAAATATAGACACCAAGATTCAGCTTGGAAAAATGGAAGTTCTGGAAGAAAGATTAAAATAAACGAAATATCACTGGCTTGGCTAGCAGCAACTGGGGGAGAATGAAACAAATATTGGAATGACATAAATCCTGAGGAATTACAGAGTTATAAGGAAGGGCTGAAAGTGAAGAAGGTAAAATTTTGGCTGTCTAGCCACAGAAGTTTCCTGGTGCAGATATCCATTAGCAAAGTGGTCTTATGAGGAAATGGTGAAGGATATATAACATATGACATTTATAACTAGACTAAACAAAAACTACACAGTCCTTCCTTCACAGACAAATGCCCCAAAAATCCACTCCTACATCCTATGCAATCCCATGCACTGTGTGAGCAGCCACATCCCACAGGAGGCACAACCCCTTGGAGCAGTGACTTTTTTTTCTTGAACCACAGCCCAGCCAAACCTGGCCTTTGAATAATGCTAAACTCCAACTGGAATGGCTTGAGCTAGATCTTCAGTCACAACCAGCCCTGAAGCAAAATATTCCCCAACTCAACTCCCTGATATCAAGCCAGGCTTTGGCAAGAGTTAAAAACCTGCCAATAGTGGAGCAAAGGTGGTTCCACCCTTCTTGGTACCTCTGCACCAAAGGTCTTTGAGGACGTTTTGGCATGACCTTGGGTTTGTCCATGCTGGAATACTCTGTGAAAGTCTTGGAATCTGTTAATTAGTTTGCCTCTCACGACAGCATCCATGCCTTAACATTTCCATACTTTACCAGCTGCTTTCCCATGCTAAGATGTAGGTGCTGATGACTCCAAACTGTGTGGTTTGGTTGATAAGCTGGAGGGAAGGAATGCCATCCAGAGGGATCTTGACACGCTTGTGAGGTGGGCTGATGCCAACCTCATGAAGTTTAACCATGACGAGTGCAAGGTCCTACACCTGGGTGGGGGAAATCCCAGGCACAGCTACAGGTTGGGCAGAGAATTGATTCAGAGCAGTGCTGAGGAGAAGGACTTGGGGGTGTTGATTGATGAGAGAATGAACATGAGCCAGCAGTATGCTCTTGCAGCCCAGAGAGCCGACTGTATCCTGGGCTGCATCAAAAGGAGTGTGACCAGCAGGTCGAGGGAGGTGATCCTGCCCTTCTACTCTGCTCTCATGAGACCTCACTTGGAGTATTGTGTGCAGTTCTGGTGTCC